>QKWP01000657.1:132518-246175 GCA_003550325.1 Gigaspora rosea
AGAAAATGTACTCAAAGTTTTTCATCAGAAAAAACTTTTGCCCATCATTTTGAACACTGTCTCAGTTTGGGGGAAGCAACTCAAGAAGTCAAATTACCTACTGAAGGGGTTGATGACTTCGAAGCATTTAAGAACTATGGGCGGATTATCAATACCCCATGTGTAATTATAGCCGATTTCGAGGCAGACAACAAAAAATGCAATGAAGAATATGGAGGACAAATGCGTAAACTCATGAAACAGAAAGCAAATAGCTTCTGCTATTTGGTTCACTGGATTGATACTGGAGATGTATGGGCCTTTTATATATCGGGGCGAAAATGCTACACAAGAATTTGTCCGAAGAATTGATAAGGAGTTGGTCGAAATTAATAAGGTCTTAGCTATTAAGCATGACCGAATTGAGACTGGAGAAGACAATAAAAAATTTGCTGAAACAGATATCTGTTGGATCTGCAAAGGTAAATTTACTATAGATAGCAATAAAGTCAAAAGCTTAGAAAAGAAGGCATCGTGGCTTGATAAAAAGCTAAAAGAAGCCTTAAAGAATTCAGAAAATTATAAGACCTTACCAACACAAATTTTAAAAATAACTAAAGATATTAATAAAGCAAAGTATATAGACAAAAAGGTCTGGGACCACTGTCATATTACAGGTAAGTTTCGGGGACCAGCTCACAATACCTGTAATCTTGAGCTTCAGATCGAAGCATGGAAGACGCCTATTCCAGTTATCTTTCATAACTTCCGAGGCTATGACTCTCAATTAGTCTGCGAGTCTGTTGGGCAATCAGTTAATGCACACCAAATCAGAGTCATAGCCGAGACATTTGAGCGTTATAAATCTATGAAGGTAGGTCAGTTAAAATATATAGATAGCATGCAATTTATAAATAATAGCCTGGCAAATCTTACGAAAAATTTGGGCAACAATCATCCTATTACAAGCCAGTACTTTAAAAACTATACTTCAGATCAAATTTCTCTAGTATGTCGCAAAGAAGTTTATTCCTATGAATATATCGATTCACAAGATAGATTCCTAGAGACAGAGCTTCCACCAATTCATGAATTTAGTACTTATCTTTATGGAAAAATTAGCCAAAAAGATTATGAGCACGCCCAAAAAGTATGGAAGGAATTTAAATGTCAAAATTAAGGTGAGTATATGATCTCTATCTTAAGATTGATGTACTTAGCCTGGCAGATATCTGGACCCAATTTCAAAAGACATGTATGCAATATTATAAACTTGATTCTAGTCATTATGTCTCCGCACCGGCTTTAGTATGGGATGCTATGCTTAAAATGACAGGAGTCAAGATTGGGCTCTTTACAGACATGGCTATGCATGATTTCATAGAAAAGGCTAAGCATGGTGGGATAGCTATAGCTTGTAAGCACCATTTCAAAGCGAATAATCCTAAGATGGGCAAGACATTTAACCCATCTAAACCTACAACCTGGATAAGCTATGTCGATGCAAACAATCTTTATGGCTGGCCATGAGTCAGTATCTGCCTATCGGAAATTATCAATAGGAGGTAAGCCGTAAATATCTTGAAGATAATCCAAATGAGCAAAAAAAATATCTTGAAAAGATTCTTAATACTGAAGCAAATTCTTCACGAGGTTATTTTCTAAATATTAAGGCACACTTTCCTCTAAAGACCCATGACTATTTGAGTGATTTACCCCCAGCCGTAGAGAATATGACTGTAAGTAAAGATATGTTGTGTCCCTATACCTCAGAGCTTGTAGATAACTTGGATGGAGGACGGTTTATAGTAACAAAAAAATTAGTTCCCCATCTTGGTCCATGAAAAGATTATGTTATCCATTACCAAGAACTCCAATATTATGTAAAATTGGGTATGATAGTTGATGAGGTTACAGAAATCCTATCGTTTGACCAAACTAACTGGCTTGCTCCTTATATCGCCTTTAATACAGAAAAGCGACAAGGTGCTAAGAATGCTTTTGAGAAAGATTTTTTTAAGCTCATGAATAATTCGGTATATGGCAAAACTATGGAAAATGTTCGCAAATACCAAGACGTCAACTCATGGCTGTGAACAATGATAAAGATGAAAAGAAGTTTATTAATCAGATTCGTAAACCCTCTTTTAAATATGCCAGACAGCTAGGAAATACACTTGTAGGAGCACATATGGGAAAGGCCACTGTAACTCTCAACAAGCCTATTATTGTCGGAGCATCAGTCTTGGGCCTTAGCAAGCTTCACATGTACCGCTTTTGGTATGGATATGTAAAAGAGAGATATGGTAATAATGCCCAGCTCGGATATAAGGATACAGACTCATATATGTTTCAAGTTGAGACTGAGGATATCTATAAAGACATGGCAGAGCGACCAGACCTTTTTGATCTTAATGATTCTAAGACTATTGGGCTTTTCAAAGATGAGACTCCAGGCAATGTGATTACAGAATCTTATCATATCCGGGCCAAGTCATACCACTATGTCTTAGCAGATAAGTCTACAAAGTCTAAGCATAAAGGAGTTAGTAAAAAAGGTATAGATGAGATGGCTAAAAATACTTATCCAGAGAATAATTCACCTATGACCCAAGTTTATCGAGACTGTCTATTTGGTAATAAAGTATTCTATGCCAAAAATATAGGTATCCGGTCAAAGGATCATATATTATCTTTAGTCGAATCAGAAAAGAAGGCCCTATGCCCAATCAATACTAAGCGCTGAATCTTATTAGATGGAATTACCTCTTTGCCATATTTTCATTGGAGTAATAAAGCTTATAAGAATATGGTCAAGGCTAGTATACCCCATGAAGAGGCCGAAAAAAGAGCTATAAGAGCCAAGCTTCCAGAGAAGTATTAAAACAAATATACGTCTCACATAGCCCCTATTTTCTTGCAAGCTCGAAAATAGATAAATAGTAAACTAATATAGTAACAAACTAGGGATTATATAATTTCTGGATTCGAGCGAGAATCGTGAGAAGGCAGGGCAATGCTTGCTCGAAGCCAGATATAAATAGTCAAAATATATTTGTTATCAATATATTTTTTTCGAGCTTGCAAGCCTCTTTTCTCATAAATTCGAAAAGAGAAAATTTGGATAACAAATTAATTCTGGCTTCGAGTGATTTATCACGAAAAGGCAGTATTATTATTTGAGTTGGTAGTACGTGACTCCAGGTCACAATATCATGTGACTACTGCGCCCTGGTGACATGGTGTCCCAGCTTGGCAGTTAGAAAAATATACTGCGTCATTTCTTCTGCGCAATTAAATCAAGCCCAGACCCGTGTCCAGACTCTACCATATAAGTTTCAGGAGATAAATTTAACCGGATACTAATTCAGCTTCTGCTCAATTTTGATGAGCTTGGACAAGCTTGTCCAGACTCTACCCAACATGGATATTGTGCCCTGGTGACATGGTGTCCCACCTCGGTAATTAGTTTTTTTAAGATATTTAATATCTATATATATAATACTAAAAAATGGTAAATAAAATATATAATCACCAAGCAAGACTAAGTGAATATTATTCCCAGCATAAAAAGTTAAAAAAGATAGTAAAATCGTTAGAAGAGACTATAGACTGGATAGAGAATTATATAGAAGAGCAAACCGATCTTGAGTTGGGCAAAATACTATAAGATTCAGACTTGCCTTCTTGCAATACTTGTGAGCCGGCTCAGCCAGATATAAATAGTTAAAATATATTTGTTATCAATATATTTTTTTCGAGTTTGCGAGGTTTTCTCATACAAAAAAAGCAGGACTACTGTGCCTGACATGCATGTTTAGATTTTTTAATCAATAGCTTGTAATTGTTAGTAGATCGATTTATTTTTGGCCCATACTAATCAATTTAAGAATAAATAGATCAGCAAATCTGAAACTGTTTTTATATAAAAAGGGTTAGTTGTAAAAAATAAACTATATAAATAAGCCTATTTTCTCACAAGTGAACCGGCTCAAATAGACATGTTTACTAATCCAATACCCCAAAACATTTTATATTTTCCTTTTTTCTCATTTCATTAAAAAAAAGAGAATTCAGAAATAAATGTTTTTTGAACTTGTGGAAAAAACAGATTTATCACGAGAAGCCAGCTCACAAGCTCAAAAAAAGAAATCTAGTAATCAATAAAGGGGTTCACTTATTTTCTGCCTTCGAGTAATTTATCAAGAGAAGGCGGGAATCTAGCAGAAAGAGCTTCTATACAAGAGCTTAAACCGCAAGATCTAAAAAAGTTAACAGTTTTTTCGACAGATAGCTTTACAACCACTTCATTGCATGCACTGTCCTCGGAAGACGTAGAGTCTAGACCAAATCCCATAACTTTAAAAACCTGGATAGAACTGACGGACAGAATAAAAAATTCTTTTTTTTCGCAAGATCAAAAGAAAAAAAATGTTTACCTAGCTTCTGGCTTCGAGCAAGAATTGCGAGAAGGCAGTCTGGAACCTCCTATATATTTTATTTATTCGGTTTATCCGAAATTTTTTTCCTGTATAATTGGTATATTTGGTATATCCAGTATATCCAGTATAATATATATATCCTATTTATCTAGTTTTTTCTAAATTTTTTTTCTGTATATCCAATATATCCGGTATATCCAATATAATATATACATTCTATTTAATAAATTATTTTGAAATAATATATTAGATATAAAAAAAAATACTATCATGCTTAGGCAACGCATAAGATGTGATGCTCCTTCTTTATCACTAGCTGATTATAATTTTATTATGCAATACCGTAATGATAGACCAAGGTCTAAAGTTTTAAATGAGCTAAAAGAAAAATATAGCATATCACAAAAACGTATTTATCAGATCTGGAGAGGCGAAGAAAAAAATAGGGTTGCCTGGGATCAACCGATTTTTTCTCACAAGCTCGAAAAAATAAATCTGGATTGCCAATCCAGATTACCGATGTATCTGGCTTCGAGTGATTTATCACGAGAAGGCGGGGTTTGAAAAGAGAAGGCGGGGAAAATTTGGTTAACGAACTAATTTTGCCTTCGAGTGATTTATTACGAGAAGGTAGGGAAAATTTGGTTAATGAATCAATTCTGTCTGAGCCGGCTCATGATTCAAAAAAAGAAAATTTGGCTAGCAAACTAATTCTGCCTGAGCCGGCTCATGATTTATCACAAGAAGGTAGAGATCTAAATGCATTTTATGAAAAAGAAGCTATTCGTGATAAAAAAAATATAGCCAAATATCTGCATATACTAGCTAAGTAAAAGATCCAGCTCATCATAGAATGATAAAAACTTCTCACATACCTCATTGAGAACCTCTTTAGCATTGAGAGTATCAAATAACATTTTTTCAAGTTCATTATAACTTATATATTTTTTTTTATTAGGATATTGGTTTCTCCCTTATTATAAACTGAAAGTGGAATAGTAATTCTTTTTCCATTAGCTGATGCTGTAAACTCACCCTTTACTATAGGTTCCCAGCCAGCCCGATGTTGCCATCTAGTGCCAAGAATAAATAATGATATATCATTGCCATTATTATCTTTTTCTGTTGGTAAAACTGAAAACTCATCTGAAATTGTTAAGGTATTATTTCCAATACCTATAGTAACAGGTATGTCAGAAAAGGTCCCAACAGATTGTTTTTCGCCAACAGCCCCTGTTAGTCTATAAACCTTTTTTCTATCTATTTTTAGCCCAAAATATTTTATAAAATGGTTTGCGATATTTTCAGAAATATGTGACCCATCTGAACCCGTATCGAGTAATGCATGGGGTATTTCTAAATCATATACTTTACATGAAATCGTAGCATAGTTATTGGGTTCTTTTATTTGCAAAAAGTTTATTTTTAATGGGTCAAGCCAATTTCGATATAATTGGGCTTCTTGATATTGTTTTATAGCATAATTTAGACACGAAGTGCTCGACTTTGTCGAGGAAGAATACCCTCCCATCTTCTCACAATAATTGCTTGAAGTCAAATATGCCGGCATATCTTTTTCTGAGCATGCGAGGAAAAATGGCTCTAAAATAAATTGATACTTTTTTATTATATTTTCCCATACTTTGGCTACTTCTTTATTCGTACAATTTTTTGAATGATATGAATAAAATGAGTCTTTCATTTCGGGGAATAATTTACTAAGATCCGTATATATTTCTGTTAGAATTTCTTTAGGGCATTGAGAAATATATCTTGTTAAAATATATTTAACCGACTCTAAAAATATCTGATTTTCATTAATAGTTTTTTTTACTAGTTTTTTGGATTTCTTTTTTATAGAAGACTTAGAAACCCTGTTTTTTTTTTATATTAAAACAATTAGTTTCTCTAGACTCAATCTCACTATTTTCTTGGTCGCTTTCTTCTTGGCTACTTTCTTCTTGGTCGCTTTCATTAATTATATACTCTATATCATCTTCTGATTGGCTTTGGTCTATATATTCGTATTGGGAGCTAGTAATATTATTAATCTTTTTAGTCTTTCTAACTTTGGGGCAATTCTTTTTTGTATGGCCGGCTTTTCCACAAATAGAACAGTATCTTTCTATTTTCTTTGATTTTGTTAATTTTTTAGCTATAGGCTTTTTTGTAGCATATAATTTTTTTGATTGTATATTGTAATTCGCATAGCCTAATCTTTTATATAATTCTTCTTCGATAAAATTTTCTAAAGCATCCGGATCTCTAGATGCTTCGTCAGAATACCCCAGTCTTTGGGCTATCAAATCTAAATGGTTATACGCTTTTTTATATATAGTTAAATTTTCACTAGGTATTGTATTGGATAAAATTATAGGAACCGATGAATTGTTATTAACCCCATTATATGTAAAGGTAGAAGGTTTTCGCTCAAGCCATGTGTCCTTAACAGATATAAAGAAAGCATTTATATCTGCTGGATTCGTTATTTTTACTCTTGTAAATAATTCATCAGGTAAGTGAGTCCATAATATAGCCAATGCGTCCTGGTTATTATTCGGTGTTTGTAATAATAATAGACGAATTCTGTCTTCATAGGTTTGGGGAGTGTCAGTGGGGTTAAATTTTTCTTGTGCTAATCTGGATAAAGAGGCATTGCGTGATCCTATTGTTTCTTCATGATATTTATGCCGTAACCAAGCTAAAAATCGTGCTGGAGTATCAATATTTGTACCTGCAGGGTATTCAGCTGGGACAGGTGTATATTTACTAGACATTTTAGATTTTAAAATTTCAGCTTTTACGGCATCATTAAATCCAGCAACAGCCAATGTACTTCCATATGAAAAAACTTGTACTACTCTATTATAATATTCGTCAGGAGGTTCCTGACCTATATATTGGAGAATTTGAGCTATCAATGGGGATAATGAAGACATAACGTCTGTTAAGGTTGCCATGTTTGCTATATTATTATTCTGTAGCACAAAAATTTGTTGATTTAAATTATTAATTAATTGTTCTGAATTTCGGGCCCGATTTTTCCACTTGCCCACTTATTTTGTAATTGGTGATAGGTCTGTCTGTTTCTCAATTTTAATGCAAAGCTTTCTATAAGCAATTCTGATATCCGTCTTTTTTGTGTACGGATTGTAATTCGCCCATCAAGTTCTCGAGATTTGAATATATTATGCCGTGTTCTGTGGGCCTCATAGGCCTGGTGGAGAAGATCATAGTCATTTTGAAGCGTAGCTAACTGGGTTTGTGAATTGGCAAACTGGATCTGTGGATTGGCTAACTGGGTTTGCAAATTTATTATCTGGGTCTGCAAATTTATATCTGGGTCTGCAAATTCGCTACTCGATTTTCGGCATTGATTGCTCGGGCATTTGCTCGTGGATATATTTGTAGCACCAATCTCTCAAACCTATTTCCGGCATCAGAAATTATATCAAGATAATCTTCAATGCCATCTATTGTAGGTGCTATTGTAATTGGACTCTGAAAATATTGTCTAATGCTATCAATCTCTTGCCAAATTTTATTATTTTGGATTGTGGCTTGATTTTCAGGAAGAAATAATGGTCGGGAGGATCCTGGTTGTTGTGCTATATCTTGAAAATTGTTTTCTATATATAATTTTTCAAGTTTGCTAGAAAAGCAGTCTATTTCATTCTGAAAAATAGCTAACCGTTTTTCTAAATAATCTATATAATTCCCTTGATTTATAGAATTTTGGAGTGTCTTTTCTAACTGTTCTTTAAGATTAGAAATTTCTAATCTTAATGGGTCTAGCTGCTCATTCCGAATTGGGATTTCTTTTTCAAGATAATTAATATAATCCTCTTTTGAGTCCAGATCCCATTGTAATTTGCAGACCCGATCTTGTATTGCTAATAAAGCACCTTTAAATTTTTTGATTCTTTCACCCATTTTTTTTCACAAGCGAGCTGGCTCAAAATGTTGTCTATTCCTATAATACAAATAGATTCTGGAAATGTTAGTGAACTAGATATATCTATTGCCTTGCGTAAAATTTATTACTATCCTAATGGTTATCAAAGAACCATAAAAAAATTGTATGAAGCTTCTCTAAAAGCCGGATATGATTTTTCTATAGATGAGGTATGTAATTGGCTTGAAAAACAGGCTTTATATCAGATTCTTAAACCCCGTCCAAGATTTATTCCTAGAGCCTCATTTAATAGTATACAAATTCCTAATGAATGCCATCAAGCTGATATTCTTTATATGCCCCATGACCGAATTAATAATATAACTTATAAATATTGCTTATGTATAGTAGATGTAGCTTCACAATTTAAGTGGGCAGTTCCTTTAGCTAATAGGTCAGCTTATTCTGTGGCCAAGGCCTTTAAGAAAGTTTATAGTAATTCCAAATGCCCTCTTATTTGGCCTAAATTATTAATGGTCGATCCTGGTTCTGAATTTAAATCTGATTGTAAAGAATTAATGGAAAAATATAATGTTAAAATTAAGGTTGGCACATCTCATAGAAGTCAAGGTATTGTCGAAAGATTTAATCGTACTTTAGCTGAAAAATTATTTCAGTTACAGGATGCCTCTGATTTATTATTACCTATATTTAAGAGATCAAGAGCCTGGGTTAAAAATCTTTATATAATTATTGATAACTTTAATAATTCAGTAAGTAGATTAATTGGCATGGCCCCGGCAAAAGCCATAAAAATGAATTAGATTATTTCAGCATCTTCTAAGTTACGCAATGGGCCTATAGGATTTAATGAGTCTAAATTAGATTATAATACTTTGGTTAGATATTTACTTGAACCGGAAGAGCTGGAAGGTGGTTTTAAGAGAGCAACTGATATGAACTGGTCTACCCAAGTTTATAATATTCGTGAAGCTTTGGTGCAAAAAAATCAGCCAATCTTGTATTGGCTAGAAGATGATGAGAGCAATGGCCCGAAGCGGTCTTTTGTTAGAGAAGAGCTTCAAGTTGTAAAAGATATAGAATTACCCCCTCAGTGGGTACTTACGAATTAAAAATTTTATAATATAAAAGATGTTCGTGGAATGCTTCAAGTTGGTGTTCCTCTGGTCTTTTATAAATTAATAAATTCTTCTGTTTCTTTATCGATCTGGGCTTCGTCAACAAAGTGGTCTTGGGCTAATTTGTAATATAGTTTATATAGTTCTATAATCGAATTAAGAATCTTTGGATCTCGCCTATACCATGATTTATAGTCATTCATAATTTCATTATATTTGTTTTTATTGGGAAATATTGTCATGGCCAAATTTTGTATATATTCTTCTGGGTCTTCTGCTTGGCGTAATTGTCTAATTCTTTCTTTATAATTTTGCATGAACTTGCCGTCTTTTGGTTTTCTATAATAGAGGCCTGCTTTGATTACATTAATTAAAGCTTGCTCGACATCTTTGTATGTGGGCTTGGTTTCGATTAATTGGTTTTGGGTGCTCATTGTAAAAGAAAATTTTTATATAATACCTTTACAGACTTTTTTCTTTAATTAATTATTTTTCCCTATAAGCAAAAATGATCGAAGAATATTCTTGCCCATATTTACACAATAATGGCGAGGCTTGCGGTAGGCCTTGTATGCTATTCGAAGGGTGCCACTTTCATTGGAAATCTAAGGTACGCATTTTGTGTAGTAAATGTGGTAAGCCCACTAGCTTGAGTTCTGGGCGATGTCCATTACATGTTAAGGGCTATTATGTGATCCAATATTATAACAGATTGCGTAATAAAGCCTTAAAAAACTTAGAATAGATAGTGATTTTTAGTAAGTCTTATTGGTAAGACTTTGCTGGGTTAAATTTTTTTGGTAAGACTTTTGGTAAGACTTTGCCGGATTAATATTTTTGGTAAGACTTTTTGGTAAGACTTGGGTATAGGAAACAAAAAGTCTTACCAAAAATGGGGCAAGCCCCATTTTCGGTAAGATTTTTGTCCTTTGCTAGATAATAATAAATCGCTTTTTGAATTAATTCTAGAATGATATAAAAAATAGTATGCATTTTAGGCTTGAATGGGCTCGCAGAGAAGCACACTCGGACACTTCGGTCCTTGGTGCTCTCTGCTTGTTTCAAGGGCAAGGAGATAGCATAATGTTTTGTTATCTTGTTTGGATTTAAAAACATAGCTAGAGCGTTAACAAAGACTATGTACTCCTTAATGTTGGAAGCCCAAATTTAGGAGTAAGGAGAGTAAGTTAACTGGATTTAGCTCTAGCATAATTTAGAGCTTGAATTTGATATATGATTAAATATATCTAGAAGAGTTTATAGAAGGGTCTAGAAGGCCAATTTGGATTCAGTCCCAGGTTTTGTTATAGAACTCCCTTTTTTACCCTACTTCCTGCATTCTAATTGGTTGATCAAGGGTGGTGGTACATCACCATAGCGGCAAATTATAAAACCCTTTTAAAAATATATTGTAAATTAAATATTATTAAATTATTATTATGCAACAAATTATTTTATTTTTTTACTTTTACTAGTGACTTGTCTATTTACTATTGTAATTATACTCTAATAACTTTATATAATCTAGGCTACTATTCAGCTTGTTTATTTCAACTACCCAAGCATCTAGTATGCACCCAACCTTTAGCTCCCAGTAAGGACTATCTGGCATTACTTAGAACAGGACAACTTATTGGTCTAACACATAAGTTTATGAAGTATCTTGTAAATAAAACTTTAGTCTCTCAATATATCTTATTATTCAATTTGGGGTTTTGCTATCAAGTCTAACACCATGGGTTTGAACTGGCAAAGAACTGCCTACTAAATGTTCTTAGGTCCATCAATTGATGTCCTGGGTTCCTGTTTACTATAGTATTTCAGTTCTCTAAATTGGCATAATTGGCTGATATTTTGCTATTTGCTATTAGGCAAATTGCAACTGGCAACATTGCAATTTGCAATCTCAGAGTTTAACTACTATGCTATTGTGCTAGAGGTCTTTATGCAACAAATTATTAAATTATTATTTTACAATAAATACTATTAATTAATAAATATTATACTATTAAATTAATATTATAAAATAAATACTATTAAATTATTATTATATTCAAATGTTCAAAGTTACTAAATTCTTTAAAAACTTAACTATACCAAAATAATACAAGACAGTTTTAAAAAAACTAACTATACTAAAAATATAGTAAAGTAAAAAAATACAAACTACAAAACCTAAATAAATACAAAAAAAAAGATATACTTGAAAAGAGTATTAATAAAAAAAATTATAAACAATAAATCATTAGGCTAGCTGCGCAGCGTGTGATGCTGTGCAGGACCAGTACGATCATTATTTTGGTTTAAGGAATATATTTCTCCATCGGGTGACACCAGATGAGAGCAGTGGAAAAAAAATTGAAAAATGGGTTGCTGAAATGTAGTTGTTAAAGTGAACAAATTAAACTTCATACCAATTTCAGTTAAGGTCATGTAAAGCTGGTTTTTCGGTACATGGATTCTGAAATCATGGGTAGGTCAGTCGTATTTTTTTTTAAATTAACTAAATTAATAGAATAATGCTCACATTTAAGGTTATACAAGGTTAATTTTTTCTTTTGCACAATAACGAATCAAAATTTAGATCGGCTCCTATCGGACAATTAAGGTCCCCACCATCGGATGAGAATATTGGGAAAAAATAAATATCAAAAATCAAAAAAAATTTAAAAATTGAAAAAATGGAAGTAAAACGTAAATTAACTTTCATGGCCTAATCATAAAAACAACCCTGCCAATTTAATGTATTTTTAGGTGCTGAACAAGTTTACTTAGTGCATTAAGTTAGAAATATTTAGTAAAATATTGTGAATAACAAAATTTTATAGAATTTTATTAGTAAAATTCTATAAAATCTTAAAATTCACAAATTATTATTAATTAATTCTAACAAAACACATTTAATAAACTTGTTCAGCACCTAAAATATATTAAATCAGCAGGGTTGCTTTTATTTTACTTGAAATTTGGAGAAAAGATATTTAAATTTGACTTTTTTGATCAAAAATCCAAAATTATGCATCTTTTCTCCAAATTTCAAGTAAAATAAAATCTCCCTGCTAATATAATGTATTTATAGGTGCTGAATAAGTTTACTTAGTGCATTTTGTTAGAATTAATTAATAAAATTTGTGAATTTTAAGATTTATAGAATTTTACTAATAAAATTCTATAAAATCTTATGATTTACAAAATTTTACTAATTATTTCTAACTTAATGCACTAAATAAACTTGTACAGTACCTAAAAATATATTAAATAAGCAGAGTTGTTTTTATTTTACTTGAAATTTGGAGAAACGATGCTTAAATTTGGCTTTTTTGATCAAAAATCCAAAATTATGCATTTTTCTCCAAATTTCAAGTAAAATAAAAACAACCTTGCTGATTTAATGTATTTTTAGGTGCTAAACAATTTTACTTAGAAAATTCTATAAAATCTTATGATTCACAAATTTTTACTAATTNTAATAAAGTTTTATAAAATCTTATTTTTCACAAAATTTTACTAATTAATTCTAACTTAATGCACTAAGTAAATTGTTCAGCACCTAAAAATACATTAAATCAGCTGGGTTTTTTTATTTTACTTGAAATTTGGAGTTAAGTTATTAAAATTTGACTTTTTTGATCAAAAATCCAAAATTGTGCATCAAATCTCTAAATTTCAAGTAAATTAAAAACAAATAGGTCGTTTTAATACATTTTTAGGTGCAGAACAAGTTTCTTGGTGCATTTTGTTAGAATTAATTAATAAAAATTTGCGAATTATAGGATTTTTTAGAATTTTATTAATAAAATTCTATAAAATCTTATGATTCATAAAATTTTACTAATTTATTCTAACAAAATGCACCAAGTAAACTTGTTCAGCACCAAAAAATACATATAAATATATTCGGACTCAGACCAGTCTGCAGACTTCGGACCAGACCCAGACCAGACTCAGACTTGACTAAAAAGTCTGAATATAAAAGTCTGAGTCCAGTCCAAAAATCAGACCAGACTCAAACTTGACTAAAGTCTGGTTCGAGTTAAGTCCGTAGAAGCACTACTTAAACCTCACAGTATATACATAACTATTCTTAAGCCCTACTCAATATTTTATGATATATAAAACAATGCTATCTAACTAATGCACCTTCTTTTATAACTTTAATGTTAGTAAACCTGAGCTAATCAAAGATCAAATTGTTTAAAAACTCAGATAAAGATAACCATATGTGAGCAACAAAAGGTTAAAATGACATTATGCAATGAGTTAGATATTATTGCAAAATCTAATAAAGAGCATGGTCAGATCAATAATAATCTTCAAGAAAAGTATAGTATTTTGTTGAATAAAGTTTTATACACAATAAGTTTATCAGATATAGGAAAACATACTATAGTGCAAGAAGCCTATACTTAACATGTTTCAATTTTTAAATTACTATAATTTTTGTGCAAAGGTTTTTTAAAAACTGACTGGTAACTTTGTAGAGCAATATTAGTTCTTTAAATTTGCCAAATAATTTTTTGAAAAACCTTCTCTATAAAAAGTTAATGCGTTTTAAAGATTACTATTGTTTTATATATAATTACTATGTGTTTCAATTTTAACTAACTTTAAAGTGTTATAACTTTTTATAAAGGCAACATTTTAAAAATCTGACCAGTAACTTTGTTTATTATAATAAGCTCTACAAATTTGCCAAATATCTTTTAAAAATATTGTCTCTACAAAAAGTTAATGCATTTTAAAGTTATACTATTTTATTGTCTAGTATAGGCTTTTTGCACTATAGCAAAAAATTAATATTATGAAACTGGCAGAATGTAAGAATAATAACAATAACCTATCTCTAAGACATAATATAAAGATTAATTGGATAATGTTGATTGATCAGAAAGTCAAAATCAAATAAAGAGTACTGAGATTTTCCTTGTAATAATGATAGAGTTGCATTAGATACATTATCCTATAATAGTAATGCAAACTAGTAGAAATGGACCTGGTGATATATAGCATCTGTTTAAAAAAAATAATTATAGTAATTGTGAAAAGTGGATAAATATAAGAATATCATATAGTCAAAAAAATATATTAAAAAAATTTCAAAGACATCTTGTAGTTCTCTTATACTTGATCCAAAGAAATTACTTGGGATAATAAGGCCATACATACAACTATATATATACATTTAAAAAAAAAGAATAGAATAGGTGATTTACTAGAGCTTATCTTTCCAAGTGAGGAATAATGATATTCAATTTTTTTTTGGTTTTATATAATTTTATTATGTCTTTATTTTATGAATTCTTATTTTGATATAGTTTGTAACATGGTTGGGTGACTAAAGTTCTAATTGAGAGATTAAAGCTCCAATTGAAAGATTAAAGCTCCAATCAAGAGATTGAAGCTCCAAGCAAGGGATTGAAGCTCCCATTCAAATTAAAAATATATTATAAGAGTATAGTTTTAGTCTGTGAAAGGTAATTAACAATTGTTAATAATATTTAGTATTACTGTAATAAACCAATATATTGACAAAGAGAAACCCTATAACTTGTAATTATATGTGTTAATTTATTAATTTAAATAATTTATTTTAATCACTATTTGCTCACAATCAAAGCTAAATTGGTTCAAAACCCTACAAGCTTAGTAACAATGTTCAACTCTGAATTTTAATTATTCCAGGGCTGACTTTCTGAACATCTAGTGACCAATTATCTTACGAATTATTAACCAAAATCACATGATTTTGTTACTATTTGATTTTCTTATTGAATATACTAAAATTATATAATTCTGGTCAGATGTTTCAGTTAATCCATTTGGATATCTGGTGTTATTCTCAATTTTTTGGTTCATTTTTATTATCACTATCATTATTTTTTTTAAATTTCTTATTTTGGTATAGCTTGTAACATGGTTGCTTCAATCAAGAGATTTATTTTGATGCTAGCCAAATTAAATGGTTAAATGGTTAAATGATTAAACAATTAAGAAAAATTTTAGGCAGTCCAAATCTCTAAGCTCCAAGCTAGAGATTAAAAATCCCAAAGAGTTTAGGGTGTAGTTTTAGCTCATAAGAGAAAGAACAATTATTAGAATGATTGTAAATAATTGTAGATAGTATTTAGAATTATTGTAATAATCTGATATATAGATTTTCTAATAAAGAGAAACCCTATAACCTGTAATTATATGTGTTAGTTTATTGATTTTAACTATTTAACCTTAACTACTATTTGTTTTAAAACTTTATAAGCTTTTCTATCGAATGTAAGATTAATAGATAACAAATTGATTTTAATTGGAACTCCACTATTAACAAATTACTTAAAGATCAAAAAACAATTAAAAATCTAAAATACAAAGAACCTATTCATACCTCTAATTATGATTTTTTTATTACTACTTAATATTACATTACAAATTTTAAAATTAATCAGAACCCAATCACTTAAAATTAAACCAAAATTTTAACAAAAACTTTTAAAATGAGATCAAATGCATTATTCTACTAAAATGAAAAAGAATTGCTATATAAAAAATATAAATTAAAAGTTAAATTACCTACTAGTATTTTAGAATAACAACACTAAATCATAAAAAAATAAGATAACTATACTCTAAGTGCATAGGAACACTAAATCATAAAAAATAAGATAACTATACTCTAAATGCATGAGCAGGTGCATAACTTGTTAATATAAAAAAAGTGATTTAGTAGAGGTATTTTAAACATTTTATATATGATTATAGATAGTTGTTATATAGAAAAGTCAAAATAATAATATAAATCAATTTTATGCAATAAGAAATGTTGTTTGGAAGAACAAAATACATCTATCATAAAATTTTTATACAAATTGAATGACTTTTTATTAGTATTATTTTTCATTTATTTATCTATGAATATTGCTAAAACATTTGTAATTTTTATTATATAAATATAAAACAAAAAAACATATTAATGAAATATCAACTGATTAATATAAAAATTTTGTAATAGATATATTTTATTCTTCTAAACAACTTTTTTTATTGCATAAAAATTGATTTACTTATAATAATTTTAACTTTTATATATAGCAATTAAAAAATTTTATATACATTATTAATTATTGCTATATATAAAAGTCAAAATAATTTATAAGTAAAAAAGTATTTGAGGAGAGCAAAATACACCTATCACAAAATTTTTATATAAATTAGTTGATAATTTATTAAGCATATTTCTAACTATAACTGGTACCTGTGTTAGTTTTGAATTTTGTTGTAGCATAAGTTGAGTTTGGAAGCCGCAAAAATTTAATTTTGATATACAACATTGGGGTTCCATATCTATTATATAAATAAAATTATTTGTAGTATCATAATAAATGTTATAGCTGATTTATTTATTTTAATATAAAATTTTCAAAAATTTTTTTGGCCTTTTGTTAGGAAGTTTTTTATAGAGAAAGATTAGGTTTAGAGTTAGTTTTAATAATAATAAAGTAAGTGAATTTTGGTAGAGCTTATATTTTTAAATCAAGGTTCCTAATTTTTAGCTATAGTTAAAACAATAAATTTTAGAGAAATTCGCATATAAGGGCCCAGAAAATGAAAATAATACAATAGGGTAAAATCTGGGTTGTGAAATAATAAAACCTGATCTGTTATGATTATTACATGAGGATGAAATTTGCTTTTATATAATAAAAAACATAATAAAATGCTGATTTCATTCTAACCCAATCTACAAAGCAGATTTCACTATTTCGCAACTCAGGTCTCACCCTGTTCTAAAATAATTAAAAATAAGGGCCAAAGCAAAAAATAATTACATATAAAGATTCAATTTTTAAAAAATTTTAAAATTTAGGACCAAATTAACTTGAGTATTATCACTATATATAGCTACTACTTTACACATTTTATATTCTTTGCCCCTTTTGGCTATAGCTGTTTTCATAAATTCTAGAGCAACTGATAAAAACTATTTTAGCTGAATTCGATAAGTTTTTGAATTCAGTGTTATCAGAATTTGATTCTTAGCATTGCAGTAATTCAACAATACAGAATTCAAAAACTTATTGAATTCAGATTAAGAATTTATAAAAACAGTTAAAATAACTATTCTTTTAGCCAAGAAAAGTTTGACTAAATAAAGTATAATATTTATTAATTTTAAAATTTATTTGGTTCTAAACTAATAAATTTATCCTATACAAAGAATAGATTCATATTTTGTGAAGGTTACTATGTATAGAGACCTTTAGAATTGCAAAAGTTTATTGAGAATATTAAATTAGTAGTTACAATTTTTATATAAAAGACACTAAGAAAATAATATAATATTGAATTTAACTGCCAAAAGAAAATTACATTTATATAATTTCAATATTAAAATTTATTGCTAAATCTAATTATTTACAATAAATTTGGGCCCTTATATATAATTATTTTGAGCCCTTATGTGCAATGTTGTACATGGGACAATTTTGGACAATTTTGAACATTTTTTCAAATTAAAATTACTTGAAATTTTATTAAGATAATCTATTTTAATTTTTTACCAATAAGTCCAGCACCTAAAAAATATATAATTATATATTTTTTTAAATAACTTTATTGATTAGTTAACATGGAACATAGGCTTGGACGATTTTGGACAATCTTGAATATTGGACCTTTTACATAGTGTGGACATGTCCCATGTACAACACTGCTTAAGCATAATTATTTTCATTTTTTGGGCCTTTATATGTAAATTCTCTAAATTTTATTATTGGAGATTTTTTTACTAATCAAGTTTTAAATATATAGTGGTAATATAATTTTATTATAGCAATATCTATTGTGCCATTTGTTATAAAACTGTATAATAAAGCTAATTTATTAAAAAGTTGAACTTGAATTATTTTATTAATAATCTTGTCATGCTTTTTGTCTTTTTGCTTTCTAATAAATTTTATTACAGTTCTTCAGTTGAGATCGATGCTTATGCTATATACCCATTGCTATGTATATATCAAAAATAGATACCCAGCTTTATCTTTATATAAATTAAAGTAATATTTTGTAATAGTTAAGATTAAACATCTATAAAAAAAAATTACAAAACTATATTTTATAATTAAATAAAAATAAACTTACAAATCAGTTTAAATTTAAAATTTAATGTTATTTAACACTAAAAAATAGAAATAATGAACTTGGAGCCAATGTTAAAAAAAGCTTAGTAATTTTGTAAATACTGTATTTTGTTTAATAAGCAGTTGGCTTTTAAAACATTAAAAGAGAAAGAAATTCTATTTAAATAAAGTTTGGGCAATTTTTATATTGAATTAGTGAGATCATCATGAATACTAATAGCATATACGAGTATGGTACGTGTGAAATTATAAAGACAAAATTATTCTATTTGCATTAATAAAATTGTTATAAACAAATAAAGTAATTGGGTGCAAAATGGATTTTGATGTTTTACCAATTTTTTTGCTTTATTCTTTATTTAGGAATTTTATAAAAAATAATAACAGGATTAATCAAAACGGATAATATAAAATGCACCTATGGTATTTTATACCATAGGTAAATTAGATTTGCAAATCTGTGTAACAAAAACAAAAAATAAATTTTTATAAAACAAAAAATAAATTTTAATTACTTTAGAGATAGGGTGAGGCCTGGGATTTTATCTGGGTATTAGTATATGCAAAATTTAGTATGGTGCTAGAAGCCTATACTCAACAGTTACACAAAGCTTTTTTGAGGTTGTTTCAATTTTTAAATGGCTATAACGTTTTATCTAAGAGTTTTTAAAAAAATCTGACCGATAACTCTGTAAAGCTATATCAGCTCTACATGTGTACCAAATATCTTTTCAAAATCTTATCACTGTAAAGAGTTGATGCATTTTGAAAATTGAAATTTATATGTTTTACATATAAAATTTCAATTTTCAAAATGCATCAACTCTTTACAGTGATAAGATTTTGAAAAGATATTTGGTACACATGTAGAGCTGATATAGCTTTACAGAGTTATCGGTCAGATTTTTTTAAAAACTCTTAGATAAAACGTTATAGCCATTTAAAAATTGAAACAACCTCAAAAAAGCTTGTGTAACGGTTGAGTATACACCATAAGCGATTTTTTTATTAGATTTAAAAAAATAAACAAAAAACGAAATTTTATGTTACACCTGATCTTAAATTTGATTGGCTATTCTAATAGTTTTGTGTAACATTATGTAAAACACCATAGGTGCGTTTTAGTAAAACTCATTATTATTATTATTATTTTATTATATGCAACTGTTGTTCGATAAGTGAAAAAATTTGAGCGCGCTTGAGCTTGCGCTAGTGCTTGCGCAGCGCAATGCATGCTCATCAAGCGCTAGAGAAAGAGATAGTATCGCCTACAATCGGTTGAAGTTCGTGAAATCAAAAATACCAAAAAAACTATTTAAAAGAAAATCAATTACCAAAAAATGTCGCCAAGCGTACAATAATTTCTATGCGCTAAATGATCAATATGATTGGTCTAAAGTCATGTGCTAGTGCATTGCAAGATCTAGTTTGATACGTATAAATTAGGTGGGACAATAACACAGGAGTACGTACGTACGTACATACGTACTACTATTCAAGTTGCATAACATAAATGTGGTTCATCTCCGGGTTTTTAAATTTGAAATGAATCGATTTAGGAATAGGAAATTTTCAAAGCCAAATGCAAAATGGTTACATCAGGTTTCGAAAGACAGTAGTATAGCCTCTATCGAATATTCTTCATTTAAAAATATCGAAGAAATTGGGAGAGGTATGGCATTAAATTATTGCAAACCCACTTTATTAAACTTGATATCTTTTAAAACATTTCATATCATTGAACCGTATAAGGTGGATTTGGAATTGTTTATTCAGCAAATTACGAAGATACAACAGTCGCATTGGAAAGCCTTACCTATAGTGAAACAATTAAAGATCTTGTTATGAGGTAGTCACTTTTTTGGTGCATGGCCCGCTATTCAAATCTAATAAATCATATAATGCTATTTGTATTCCAGCAGCTCCATGTTATTGATTCTGATCCTAATGTCATTCGGTTCTATGGATTTACGATCGGTATTGTCGATACGTTTTTTACTTCTAAATTATAGTTGTTAGGAGAAACTTTTATGGCTTCGTACTGGCTAATCACGAAACCTAGTTTTGTTTTTCGTCAATTGAAATCTTAAATGGCAAATTATAAACTGACGAAACTGACGAAAGCTGACTAAGTTGACAAAAAGTAGAGAAATTGACGAATGTTATGAAATAAGTGAAAAGTAAAATAATAATAATAATAAATAATAACTGATAAAAAGTGAAACAAACGATTTATAGAAAATAACAAACCTCATGAAAGGCAGCGAAACAATTTATGGAAAATAACAAACCTCATGAAAGGCAATGAAACAGTTTATAGAAAATTACTAACCTAATGAAGGATAATGAAACAATAAGAAACCTCTTGAATGGTAATGAACAATTTGTCTGATAACTCAAATGATTTTTTTCTAATTATTATTTTTTTTATACCGTGATTAAGGAGGAAACAATTAATGCACAAGAATGTTATCAAGAAAGAAAAACTGAAAACTATAATTGTAATTTACTGAGCTAAGTAAATTTTTTAGGTTTGATACAGTAAGTTTAAAGCCTAAATGCAGCTTCTTTTGACAACACATATATGTGAATGCCGAGAGAAAACCAGACTTTAGGTTTTTAATAATTACTCACATGGATATAAATTGTTTATATTTTTTCTATATGTTCAATAATGCTTGACAATTAATACGGTATATTTCAAATATTATTTACTTTGTAAACATATATACTTAATAAATAGATATAAGAAAACTATCTCATATATACCATTACTGTGTCTAATAACAATGGTCATGAAATTCAAAATCCCATGTTTATGAAAATAGTTGACTAGCTATAGTTTGTCTTGTTAGATTTTTTGGTTTCGTCTTTTCATCGGGTTTTGACTGTTTTGGCACTCATAGGGTTTCATCAAGTTTTCATTTCTCGTCAGGAGAATTTTAGGCTTCGTCAGGGTTTCGTTCACTAGAATAGATTTCACCTAACAACATATCCTTCCTTATAAACTTTCTAACTATTATTTATAATCTTTAGATCCTAAAACGGATAATCTTATAGCAGTACTGCGGTTTGCCAATGGAGGAAATTTGCAACAGCACTTAAAAAACAAATGGAAAAATAGCACTTTTAAAATTTCATTACATGAAGTTATCAATATTGCGAGGCAAATTACTCTCGGGTTGAAGTGTTTGCATACAAATACATAATTCATCGCAACTTGGTAAGCATTATATTTTTAATACAGTCAGACCTCTCTAAATACATTGTGACTTAGCGTTTAAAGATTGTTACAGATAAAGCTCTGACGCCACATTTGCGGTATATAACCCGAAATTTTTATTAAGCAAACCTCCGAGAGAAGTTTAATGAAGGAATGATTGCTTATTTCAAAAAATTCATTTCATTAAACTTCTTTAAATGAGATTTATGTACTGGCATGGCAATAAAATTAACCTTTCTACAACTATTCTTTTAAAATCTTTTGCAAGATTTGCAGCCTTTTCAAATATTTCTATATTATCTAAATCTTTTTATATCTCTTTTTATGCAAATTAAAAGGATAGAAGTATTTGGAGAAAAGTTGCACATCCGACCAAAGATTTTGACGGAGTACTTAAGATTTATGTTTCTACTTGTGCTACAAGCTTTTACATAAAATTTTCTAAGACTTAATATAATTAAATTATAAAGACATCTTTTCTAGTCCTAAAACGCAATTTAATTTGTGTAATGCGTCTAAAGTTTCTCTATCATCCAAATTCTTTACAAATTTCAAGAAAAATGTATGATATAGAAGCCTTAAATGGTTATTACTCACTATACATTGATCTGATTTGGTATTTTATTGCTGCTATAACTGGAAGGACATCTCTACAATTTCAATTAGAAGTTGGATGTATATTATGTAACAATTTTAATATTTGGATGCTTAAGATTCATATATTATTTTTATAACATAATCTTCACGAGATGAAGTGAGCTTATAAGGGATTTAATTTTGAGTGGTCTGACTGTATTTGACTCATGATTAATAATTAATATTCAAATTGATTGTTCAATAATATAATATGTTTAGCATCCTAGAAACATTTTAATAAATGATGATAAATTCTTAATTACGGATTTTGGATTGTCAAGAAAAATGAACAATAGTATGGCCATTCCGGCCTCGGCTTCAAATGGCACATCCGCCTATATTGATCCACAATATCATATTGATCCTAGAAAAAAGCCCGACGAAAATTCGGATATCTATAGTTTAGGCGTAATATTTTGGGAACTCACAAGCGGAACATCATCCTTCGGGAATGCTGAAAATAGATTTATCATATGTATACAAATATTGCAAGGTTACCAAGAGGAAGTAATTCCTAACGCACCATCGGATTACGCAGAGCTTTACAAATGTTGCTGGGATTCTGATCCACAGAAACGCCCATCATCAGATGAAATTTTGGAAGTTCTTGGAGAAATATCAAGTGAAAAAGCAGCGGAATTCATTACAAATTCTAATCGACGACCTAAGCCTATTTTGACCAAGGATAATTCACATGATTTATTATCAGTTGAGTCTTCAGCAAAGATCATTGAGGAACCTGATTTTAAAGTATCTTTCACTAAATCACAATTTCGACCACGATCTTTTCAAAAGTCAGTCGAATCGAGCGAATTAAAAGATCAAGGAATAGTTTATTTTGTAGCTAAAAACTTTGAAGGGTCTCTTGAATTTTTAAATAAATCATTAAGTATTAATCCATATGATGCAGATGCATTGAAGTTCAGAGGAATAACCTATTTTAATTTAGGAAATGATGAAAAATCAGTCACCGATTTAACCAAATCATTAAATATTAAAAATGATGCAGTAGCACTAATATTTCGAGGGCAAGCACATTACACGTTAGGTCACTACAAAGAGTCTCTTTATGATTTAAATAAATCATTAGAATTAGATCCTAATAATGCGTTTGCACTAAGATGTCGAGGACAAACATATCACATGCTAAACCGTTATGAAGAATCACTTGCAGATTTAAATAAATCATTAAAGTACGATTTAAATAACGCGGATACACTTAGGTCTCGAGGACAAACATATAATGAATTAAAACTCTACGAAGAATCTCTTGCAGATTTAGATCGATCAATTGAATTAGAACCAAGTAATGCAATTACGCTGAGATCTCGAGGACAAACATATTACATGCTGGAGCGTTATGAAGAATCACTCAGAGACTTAACCAAATCAATAGAAATTGATCCGAATAACACAGTTGCATTGATATTTCGAGGACAATCTTACTTTAAAATGAAGAAATATGAAGAATCGCTTGCAGATTTTACAAAAACGCTAGAGATTGATTCTTATAATGTAATTGCACTACGATTTAGCGGAGAAATTTATTTTGAGTTAGGAAAGTTTGCAGAATCACTTAAAAACCTGGAAATACCACTAAAAATCGATGAAAATGATGTTGGTGCATTACAAATTCGTAGTCAAATTTATTATAAGCAGAAAGAATACGCAAATTCTCTCAAAGATTTAGATAAAGCATTAGAACTTGATCCAAAAAATGCAAATATTTTAAGGTCTCGAGGACAAGCACATTATTGCTTAGAAAAATATATCGATTCTCTTGGAGATTTCACTGATTCATTAAAAATAGAACCAGATAATGCATATACATTAAGATGGCGAGGACAAGCGTATTATATGATGAAAAACTATGAAGAATCTCTTGCTGATTTAAATAAATCGATTGAATTAGAACAAGAAGATGCAGTTGCTCTAAGATTTAGAGGACAAACATATTATATGTTAAACCGCTACGATTAATATGATGTATATTTAACAAGTTTATCAAAAATTGATCCAGATAATGCAGCTCTTTTAAAATCTATAGAAAAAGAACACATGATGGATAAGTATAACAAATGGCTTGAAAATGCTATTGTTCAACAGCATATAAGGAAATTTGATTATAATGAATTTGAAACTTTTAAAAGAATTGATGAAGGCGGATTTGGAACCGTTTTTAAAGCAGAATGGAAATATCATGGACTGCCTGTTGTTATTAAAAGCTTAAAAGATAATATGCGTCAAGAGTTCTTTAAAGAAGTATTATTAATTTCAATTTTTTAAAAGTGCTTAAATAAACTGTGGTCATAGACTTATTTATATTATATAATTGCATAGCTTCAAATTTTACTAAAAGTAAGTTTTCACCCTAACATAAATCATTTCTATGGTGTAACGAAAGGCAAGTTTTTCTATTTAATATATGGTTATGTAAATATGTTAAACAACTATCTGCCAGATATGTAGGTTTTGAAGGGGCTTCATACTCGTAATCATATTTTACATTACATAGATCCTGAAACTGGAATTTATAGTTTGGTCTTACAATATGCTGAGGGTGGAAATTTGCGTGGATATTTGAGAGTGAATTTTCCAAAATTGCAATGGTCAGATAAATTCGCATTGCTAAAGAAATTGCGCAGGGTCTCATGTTCTTGCATAATAATAACGTGGCTCACAGAGATCTTGTAAGCATATTTCATTCTTTGTAGTTATAGATATTTAGAATTTACTAATCAGTGCACATCTTGTAGCATTCAAAAATGTTTTAGTTCACGAAGATAAAATGATGATTGCAGATTTTGGTTTGTCTAGACAGATAAATGAACCATCAATTACTCAAGATTCAAGTATTTTTGGTGTAATTCCTTATATTGCCCCAGAAGTATTATATACAGATGGAAAAGAGTATACTCTAAAATCAGATATTTATTCTTTTGGAATTATTATGTCAGAAGTTTTTACTGGATATCCTCCATATTATGATATTCCTCATGATGAAGATTTGGTAATAAAAATTTGTTCAGGTCATAGACCCAAGATTAAATGTGAGATTCCTCAACTACTTTTGGATTTAATGAACAAATGCTTAGATGCTGAACCTCAAAGCCGACCAACTGCTACTGAATTATATAAACTAATTGAAGAAATTAATGATTCAGACAAAAATTTAAATCAAGTCTTATCAATACAACTTAACTACCAAATACATAAACAAGCTATTTATACAAGTTGGTCTTTAAGCTATCAAAATCTCTCTAAACCAACAAATTCTAATTCAGTATTTGCAGGTAAGAATGTTATCTAATCAAAATATTGATTTAAAATATTATTTTTTACACTTATTAATTCTTGAACTTGGTTTAGTAAGCAAATCTGTTGAATGCCCAAATTTTAACTAATATCTTTTTAAAGTTAGTTAATCTTGCTAAAATTTGTATTGAAATAATTAATTTGCAATTATTTTTTTAAATAAGTTTTATTGAATAAATTATAGATTAAGGCATATTATCAAATATGTATTGATATATATGTACTGTATATATGCAGTATATATAAATGTACATGTTTTTTCAGTTATATTATATATTATATATTTTTTATATATTCTTATATTTTATATTTTATTATAGATTAGTTTTATTGTACATTAATTTAATCTTTAAACAAATTTAACAAATTTGCTAAAATACTAATTATATAGATATATCATAATGCACTGACCAAAAGACCCCGGGTCCAATATAGAATACCCAACAAAAAGCTTACAAAAGATCTGGGTATATTATACAGCAGTGGGTCAGTATATAGATAGGTGTCTAAATTATTTCTGGCTTGCCATAATAAAAATTGCTGAAAATATTTTAGATAGCCTAAACTGTAAACAATTTCTGCTGCCAAAAAATAATTCTGGCTGCTGAAAATAATTTCAATTGCTGAAAATAATTATGGTAGCCAAATATAATTTTAGCTGCCTAAAATATTATTTTTGGATGTCATTATGCATAAACAGTTATTATCATAAACTTTTGGGCTCCTGGTAAAATTGATAAATAATTTTTTGGCTGATTCGATTAGTTTGTAATTTCGACATAATAGATTTGTATATATAATTTAAAACCTATCTGACTAATGTAAATATTAAGACTTTAGTTCATATGGTTTTGTATATATATATTTTCAGTTGAATACAGAAATATGATATTTTCAAAGCACCTTTGCTGTCAAATAATTAAAAAAAATTTAAAAGGCTTATTAGAAAAATTGTTAAATACTTAAGTGTAGTGTTTTTTAAGATACCCAGATAAAATCAATTACCAATTTTTTTTTTAATTTCTTGAGCGCTACTGCTGAGGGATGCCAAGTAGGAATACTTTATTAATATTTACTTAATTTCATGGCTTTCTAAACCAGGTCCTCTACATGTCTGGGATCTATATATATTATTACTTTTAATAGTAATTTCTAATTCTATTGTGCACAACCGGATTTAACCGGATGACCTATTTACTACCGGAAGCTTTAACCAGAACTGTCCAATTTTTTTAACTGAAATTAACTGGATGACCTATCTTCTACCAAAGGATTTTACTAGAACAAACTGAATTCTTCTTTTCAATCAGAATTTCACCAAAAGTATTCTAAGTGGCAGCTAGAGGAAAGTAGCTGAATCTACAATTGTGATCTTGTCTCAATTCATCCATCTTGTGACTTATATAGTTTTTCTTGTTCTTAGTGGGGCTCGAACTGGCAACTTTGTGATTGTGGACCTGGGAGCACAACCACTACACTATTGACCTGCAGGTCCAATAACCAATTTAATAACATACAGTATATAGTTTTCTAAAAGAAGACACCTAAGCCATGTCCAGTTATATGTTTTTGACTATTTTAAAATTATGATAAGGGTTTAGATACTTGTTTATTATTTTTTGTGGGCTTCATTTTTTTGATGCTTCTCTTCGTACTGATCTGTGTGATCAAAATAGTCAAAACAGACAACTTTATTGTCTATATTTATGATTGGATATAGTTTTAAATAATCCTCTAATAAGCCAATACAATTGTTACTATATGTCATGGGACTACTGTACTAAATATACCAAATATACTAAATGTGCTGGATGTGCCATATGTGCCAGATGTGTCACATGTGCAAGGTTTGTTACATGAATCAGTTAAAGTATAAGGAACTAATGTGATAGAAATGGCATAAGTAATAAATTAATTATTTATAGCACAAGTGCCATATTTTTTTATTAGGAGTATATATATAGATGATATTTGCTCCACTTTGTAGGCATGTTTTCTAGTATAATTTATTAATAATATAAATAAAGGACACTACAATTAATCGTATTAACTATATCAAACATTCTTTCAAATTGCCCAAATTACTATAACATAAACCCTCTTACTTGTCTATATACTAACAACTATAACAAACTATTGCACAGTTTATATCTCAGTGCTCATATGATTTTATGTTATTAGTTGCTCTATTAGCTTTTGAGAGGTACTTGCAAGTTAACAATTGGTGGTACTGTAAAATTCATAACAAAAATCAACAATTAAGAAACTCTGTGTGAGTTTAAAAAATTGCTTTGTATAAGCTGCATATTTTATATAAATCATTTAAAGTATCTGTTCGGTGTGAATAGTAAAAACAAAAATAAAAGAACTCATAAGCAAAAATATTTATAATAATAGATTCTATGTAAATTATTTGAAATATTTTGTGTATAAATAAATAAAAAGGAATACCAAAACAAAAATTTTGACATAATCTTTGCTCTACTCCAACTACTTATTTTCATATCTACAGCAATAATGTTCTTAATATCAAAGAAAATCTACCCTATTCTGGAATGTCTGAAAGTAAAATGCTTAAACAAAGGTATACTAACTTATTAAAATACTTATCTTCAAACAGGACCTCGAATAATATATAGAGTTATATTGGCTTTAATATCACTTTTTATTAGAGCAAATCATATAATATTGAACCTCTCAAAACCGATCTTGCCAAAATCGATAACCTGTCAAATCTGATAAAAAATTAATTTACCAAGTCAGTACTGATATATAAATCTAATAGTTTATAATGTTTTCAAATCCGATAACTTCTCAATACTGATTCAAAACCTGTCCACCATGCATATCAGTTTTGAGAGGTTCAATAGTATAAGCTTAATATTTAAATAATTTTATCTATTTAAAAATATAACAAATATTTTTTTTAAAAAAATATTTTTTTAAAAAAAACTTTTCTTCAAAAAAAATTTTTCTTCAAAAAAAATTAAAAAAACTTTTCTTAAAAAAAATTATTTTCCAAAAAAAAATTTTTTACAAAAAAAATTTTTCTCTATAAAAAATAAAAAATTTAAATTAATATAAATATACCAGTAAGCTATATAAATTTTTTGTACCCATTATTTTGATCATACGGTATTATATACAAAAATAGTAATGCCAATATTGTTTATATTAGTTTTTTAGACTATTATATAGTAAAATTGCTCAAGAAAATCTTTTTATTAATGCACGGAAGGTGGTTTAGTAAGCAATTTCTTGCAAAAAGAGCGATTTTTTGTCAAAATGAATATTTGTTTTAAATTTTTCTGATTATGTAATCTTAAATTTTGGTAGTGATCTATAGATCACATGATACAGGTATATGTATCTTCAGGTACATATATATTAACTCAAAAAATTTTTTTCCAAAAAAAATTTTTTTTCAAAAAAAATTTTCTTCAAAAATATTTTTTAAAAAGAATTTTCTTCAAAAATATTATTTCCAAAAAAATTTCTCTAAAAAAAATAAAAAATTTTCCAAAAAAAATTTTTCTTTTTCTCAAAAAAAAAATTTTTCTTTAAAAAAAATTTTTACTTATAAAATTTTCTTTAAAAAAACTTTTTTTCAAAAAAAATTTTTCTCTAAAAAATTTTTTTTTAAAAAAAGTCTTAACCAAAAAAAATTTTTTTTCAAAAAAACTTTTTTTCAAAAAAAATTTTTCTCTAAAAAATTTTTTTTTAAAAAAAAGTCTTAACCAAAAAAAATTTTTTTTTAAAAAAAATTTTTCTCTAAAAAAAATTTATTTTTTTTTTAGAATTTTTAATTATTTTGCCATTGCACCCTATAAGATCTAGTGCAATGTGAAATCAAAACAATAAATAAATTTATTAGTTTAGGATTAGAGTAAGGGTTAAATTAGAGTCAAAATAGTATGTTTTAGCAAAAGTTTCTAATCCAAAATTTCGTAAAGAATTTTTTTGTTAAAGTATAAGAGATGGTTTTATAGACAAAATTTAGTAATATAATCGATTTTTGAAAAAAAATTATAATCGCTTTAATCTCATGTTATGTCTGATCCTGAATTCTTATTGGTTGATTAGAGATAGTGATACATTGCTATGCTGATAAATATAATAATTCTTTTTTTATTTGGTTATTCAAATTTTTAATATAATCTATCTAAAATTTATTAAGTTTATCTTTTTAAATAACATTGTGGGATAGCATAAAACATCCAATTTATACATTTAGCCACCAATTTTTGGTGCTTATATAATCAATTCTGATTGGCTAATTTTTGTATAATTGATTTTAATTGGTTAAAAATCTATATATGTTTTCTTTTTTTTATATTAAACACCAATTTTTTGAACTCATATAAACTTTAATCCTTTATAACTTCTTCAAAACAAAAAATAAAAAAAACCCTCTAACAGAAATGGAGTTTATCTAAAAATCTATGAATTTGTTAGAGGGTTTTTTTGATTTATCTTGTTTTAAGTAGTTATAATGCTTTAAAGTTTTCTTTAATAAATGTTGAATGTTTTTTACTGTCCTGCACTGTAGCTATAATATTTTAAAATAATTATAATCAATGTAAAATATTTCAAAATTATTACAATATATTATAAATTTGTTTTAAAATATATTGCAAAATATTGTGAAATAGGCCAAAAAAATGCAAATTTCTATCTATTATCCCTCTCTGGGAGTTGCAGGAGGTAATACTTTGCATATTTTGTGATTTTTTGCAATATTTTGCAATGCTTTGCAAATTTTCACAAATTTTTAAAATTTTTTAAAAGAATTTTACTAACTATAACCGGCGGTGATCATTACCAGTATGTAATTAGTCAATTAATTTGCAGGTTCAGGTGTAACATGCAAATTAGTTTGTGTAACAAAAATAAAGATTTTTTTTAAAAAAATGCTAATATCTCAAGAATTTGTCTATGAAACTACCTTCAACATTCTAGCAAAAAATATTCCTTGCTAAATTTTGCATATATCAAACACTCTGCTAAAATCCCAGGCCTCACCCTAACCCTAAAGTAAATGAAATGAACTTTTTTTTTGTTTTATAGTTATCGGTTAATTACACACCGGTGATGATCACTACCAGTTATTTGTAGTTAAATTCTTTTTAAAAAATAAATAAATGGTATATATATTTATACAATTATGCTTTTTTACAGGTTTTCACAATATTTTGCAAGGTTTTACAATTTAATATAAAATGATATATATATATTTTTTAATTCACCCCTAAGTATATATATATATTTTTTATTCTATTTTAACAGAAAGCTTACCCAACTTTATGTCCAAATGCGACCTACCTAGCAATTATTTACCTTGATTAGGATTCTTAACTTACTGAGAATTTGGTTCCTTCTGTTACTAGTTAGCAATTGCTTGCTATATTAGTTTTGCTAAATGAATGTGAATCCAAATACTTAAGCCTAACCTATGAGAACTATGTTTGTTTAGCGCCCCCTATGATTAGGTTGTCTATATTTGATTCTACTAATTTCCTAGCTTTATTCTTCTATTCTTTCTTTTTTTCTCAAATGAGCTCTGCAGCCTCCCCTTGAAGCAATGTATTCTTTTCTTTTACCACTTCTTTTTCTACCTTTACTTCAAACTTTTTTTTCACTAAGATAGTTATTAACTCACTCTTTTCCTATTCATTTTGAAATTCACATCTGAAGTTCCAAATATATTATCAAAATTTTATATTTACTATCTCGAAAATTGTATTCAAAGCCCTTCTTATTACAGCTTTGTTTTTCACTAGACCTTCTACTTTTTCCTTCTACCTTTGAAGTATGAAACCTTGGCTTCTAGTAATTTTTTTCCTCTTATTCACCAAAAATCATTTATTCAAGCTCCTGTAGTGTTATATGCTAATATACTGGAGTTTTCAATAATATTTCCTTCAATTCTTCACATATTTTTTTCTCTATCATTCTTCAAATTCCCTGGTAGTCTTCATATCTTACTAGATGTTTTAATGTTTCTGGCTCTTGCTAACAGTATAGGTCTGGTTTTCTTATTTTAAGTTCTGACATTGTGGGCAAAAGGCCATTAAGGCACTTTGTTTTTAACAACTACCATAAACTGCTGTATAAACAGCCCCCATATATCAGACCCCCTCTCATTTTTACTAATTATTTTCTTTTTTTTACTAATTAATTTTTTTGGTGGAATGTACCATACCCAGGCTGTTTATACAGCAGTTTATGGTATTCTCTGTTTTTTTTTTTATCCATATATCTTCTATCTTTATGCTTTTCTATAAATTGCCATGTTTCTTCCAACTATGCTATCTTCCTTTTTTCCAAAATTTTTCTCTTCAAATCTTTTAAGTTCTTCCATTTAGCATCTTGTATCACTAATACTACCTGACTCATAAACTTTCTAATTGGACTATCAATTATAAAGTTTTTCTAATATTAAACTATTTGCTGAATCTTTGTCCAGGACCATTTGACACTTATGGAATTGATACTTTTTGCTCTATCCTTTGCAAGTTTAGCTGCTTTTTTATTTTCTACAATTCCACTATGCCCTTGACTTTGTATAATTTTAATACTATCCTCTTAATTTCTTGTACTTGAATAATTTGCCACAGCAGGCTTGTGTTTTGTATCTTAAAACAACTTCTTAACTTCTTTACCTTTTTTGTCTTCTTAATCACCTGTATTGCTACAAGACTATCTATATATATTTGCATCTCTGCTTCCTCTGGTACTGCTAACAACAAAGCCATATTGCCCCTAGTTCTGCTTGGGTTGATGAGGATCACTTTTCCAATCCATAACAAACCATTTCTTTGCCTTGCAGTATCTGTATAGCTTTCTTCTCATATACTACTCATCCATCCTATACCTATTCAAACTCCATCCTTTTCTGTAAATGCTTTTATCCTTTTCCATATACTTATCTTTTTTGCAATGGCCCTAACTTTTCCAATGCCTTCTGTCTGATAATTTTAGCTTTTATATACTTTTCATTAACAGTACCCAAGGGTATTTCCACCAAGTATTGTTCTTTTATCTCTAAAATCTTGGGATATTTTTCCACTATGTTCTCCCAATAAATGCTTAATTTCCTATATTTCTTGTTAGATAAATCTATTTCTCCATCCATTTTTTGCTTAGTGCCCTTTTTTTCTTGTATTTTTATACTTGCTTGGCATACTAATATAATGCAGTTTCTGCTTGTTTATCTTTTATTCCAACACACCTTATATTGCTTGAATATAGCAATGCTTTGCTCATTCACTGGATCCTCATTTAATGTTCTATGCAAAATTTCTGCATTTTCACAATCTTTTCTATTTCTATTTCACTGTTACCCTTTCTGAAAACTAGTTATTCTTGTTTTTGCTTGTTTCAATTATTATTTCCAAATTGGCTTTTTTGTGTAAAAAGTTTTCTTTTTCTCTTAGAGCCCTCAGCTTCTGTTAAATAAATTTTTTAACAACCTTGCTTCAAGATTTACATACCACTTGGATGCTTTTCTTCTTATTGTCAGACCCCTTATTTGTCTGACCTGCTTCCATATTAACATTCTTTTACTTTTTGTATTCAGAACTTGCTCTAACAAGAAAATATTCATCTTTCTTTTTTTCAAAAACTCTGTAGGTTTTCTTCCTTTACTAAACTTACAAGCTCTGTTCCTATTTCTTCTATTTTATACTTTATTTCTAGTTCTTCTAATCTAAAACTGATATTTAATTCTTTGCTTCAAGTATAACTTTACAAGCTAATTTGTTTTTAACTCTATATTTCTCTATTCTTTCTTTTTCTAAACCTAAAATATATCTTGTGCTTCTTACAATTAGTTGCACCTGTTTTAGTCTTAGCCATACGGCCTTTTTTACATCACTTTTATTATTTAACCTGGATATTATTTCTGTGAAATGATGTGCAAGTTGATTTTGTTATATCGACTTTACTTCAATGTTGTATATATTAAAGTTGATTTTGATGCAGTCTACATCATTCCTGCATTGTTTTTGATTAGTATTAAAAGGGTACTTTGCAACTTTTCACAGTTTTCTCATGATAGAATACAGTGCCACAGTCTATATTCCAGGTATAGAAATAGAACTATATTATTTATGTATCATATGTGCTAGTGAGACCTTTTTTCTTTTAATTTCTTTAATGATTGTTAGGATCTTCTCTTTTGCTTTTTTGACTACTTGTCTGATTTTTTCTTTTTTCTAACAACCATATACCCAGAAATCTTGTTAGGTCTTTTTCTTTTTTACTATAAATCATTTCTCTTTTTAGACTAAGCTTCACACCTTCTTGTAATATAGCCTTATTATGTATATTTAAAACCAAATGTTCTGACTTTTTGCTATTAATCACTATATCATTCATTTTATAAAAATCTTCTTCAACTTCAAGTATTCTTTTAAGTTCATTTTTATTTCTTGCCACATATATGGTATTTTCTGCATATGCTTAAACTGATACTTGCAGTTCTTATATTTACTCTTTTGCAGATTAAGTAGCCAATTCACCTGCATCTTGTAAACTTTGTTTTTTTTTCTTGAATTTCAACTAGAAGCAGATCATAAAATATTTTCCAAACCAGGGGTGATATAACCTCCCCTGGTCTATTCCATTTCCTACAATTAATTTTTTTGTATTCCTACTTCTATTATTGCTTCAATTTCTTTGTCCTTATACAGATTGATTATGAACTTTTACTTCTGCTAGAAGTTTATGCACTGCAATGCTAGTTCAAGAATTTTGATATTCACTGAATTGAAAGCTTTCTTTATGTTCTGGAATAAAATTTAGATTTCTTTTTTGTTTTCTCTTGCATCTTCCAGTATACAGTTTAACAAATGTACTAGTGCCGCCATGCCTTCCTTTTGTAATACTAATCTATCTATGTATATTTTGGAGTCCTGGTTAGATACATGATTACATATAATTACTATATTTTTTAAAATTATTTAAGATATAGTTTTAAATTATTAAAATATAATTAAATAATTGTACTGTTGTCGTGGGTTAATCAATGACTTTCATCAAAGAAAACCTAACCCAGATAGTAGGCACTAATAATTAATTGCTAACGAACCAAACTTATAAGGCAAGTGTTTATTATTACTAAATTTATTTATTGCTTTATTTATATAAACAGTTTTATTATAAAGGGGATTTTGCTAACTATACTAAGACTAACTAACAATTAATTAACGACTAATCTCTAATGATTCTAATCGCTCCCTTAAATATGTCTTATTTGACTCATATTACTTTGCATCAATTATGGATCATACGATCCATTGTTCCTTATTAATTACCTCATAATTACTTCATATTTTATGCGCATCGATTACCTGCGCTGGTATACTTCTCCATACCACCGATTTGCACTTTAATTGATACCGTAACTTACTCTGGCATTTATTAAATTACCGATTATCCATAATTGATCATTTTGATGAACCATATACATAATTCGATCGATCACGTGCATCACGTGAACAAAATGTTAATCGATTAATTGCTTATAATCTTATTTTCCGGCAAGTATGCCGCATACTGTTCACCACCGTGACACATACATTTGACCAATTAAATATAGAAAAATACAAGTTCAACCTAAAATTTGTGTCTTTAGCTAAGGCCTAATTCTACTAATCAGCCCATATGTAGTTTGCTGTTTTGTGTAGGTAAAATAGAAATACTGTATAGGGACATCCATAAATAACGTTATGTACCCCCTCATAGTAGCGCTTGACCCCCTCTACTATATAAAAATCTTTTTCAAAATCCATATGTTTATATATAAAATTTTACAAAAACTTGAATATATTATGACACAGTGATCCGAGTTGGATGATTTAGGTACCATTCGATTCATCTCAGTGAGACGAATCCAATAATACCAAAATAATTTTATTCGGATCACTGGATCAATAGTTATTCACAAAAAACCATTGATTTTATAGTCATTTTATAAGAAAACATAATAACCAATAGTATTTGGCCAATAACTTTTGATCCAGTGATCTAAATGAAATGAATTTGGTACCATTCGACTCCTCTCACCGAGATGAATCGAATGGTACCAAAATCATTAAATTTGGACCACTGGATCAGCTTTTAGACGATTTTTTCTAAAAAAATTTGCATTACCCCCTACTTAAGAGAAAAATGTTATATTTTGTCAGAACACTCCCCTCTCTTGTATAACATTATTTTTTGATGCCCCATATTAAATAAAATTACTATACTAAAATTGTTGTATATTTGGTTCTACTTTGAATATACACATATACTTATTTATTGGTTATAGATATGTATGATATTGAGTTAGTAAACTTTTGTATTTTGATAAAATTTTATAATAGTATGTTATGCAAATACTATGGTAAGAGTTTATTATATAAAATAAAATATAAATAAAGATATTGATTTATTGATAGTATGGGCTCTTTGTATATGTCCTGTTGATAATAAGGATTATAATATTGAAATATTTTTATTTGTGCTAATTAGTTTTGCCAAAAGTAATTCTGATTCTCAAGCTGTTTTTGTTAAAAATAATTATTCAATTGAAAGTAAAATTATATTAGGTTTTTTTAAAAAGAATAAAAAAGTAAAAGTAATTAATATACTTTGTAGTAGTATTTGTTTATCAATTTTTGTTTGATTTTTAAATAATAGTTAAATATCAGCTCATATAATAATTTTTAATAGAGTTGATACTTTAAATAAGTGTCTATTAAAGAATTCTTTAATTGTTTCATTAGGAAATACTAAATAAATTTTTAGAATAAATGTATAATATATCAAAACCAAAAAATTTTCAACATATATATAGTCTACTCTTGTTTAGTTACAGTGTCGCATTATTACAACATTGTGTTATTGCGGCATTACAGCATTACAGAATTGCAGCATTGCAGCATTGCAGCATTACGACATTATGGCATTACGGCATTACGACATTACGGCATTACGGCATTATAGCATATAATTTTTACGGCAATTAGATACCATTCCATAATTAATTCTACCACTGGTAAATGCCGTAATTACTGTAATCCAGTAATTCTACCACCAACTATACCTTATACTATCATTATGCATTCTTCAATATTTTGGTTCATTATTATTCCTCATTTCTGTCAGAATTCCAAATGTTTTTTTGCCTTTATTCTTGTAAAGGTTTGGAAAAATTATATGAAATTATGTCTGTACCTAATTTTAATAATAGAATCAAGCACATTAAATTTAAAGCCAGATACACAGTTATTGGATGCGGAACATCCAATAACGGATTTATTTTTATAACAAATCACATGAGTTTGTTTGAGTCTATTTGGCATATAACATCTGTTATACAACCTTTGTTTACTATTAAAAAGAAAAATAATTCTATATAATACACAAATCGTTTTTACTAAAATTACCCCAAATTTTCAATTATTTTTTTGTCGTTTCATTATAGAATGTTAATCCACTATTGTCTATGTGAAAATTTTTGATGCTTTAAATTTCATTATTACAGATATCAATAAATGCTATTAAACTTTCCGTCCAAATCAAAAATCACACACTATCTTTATAACAGATAGGATTTTGATTTTAATAAAAACAGTACGAAATAAATTTTGGCTTTTATTTCTTCCCAATGTTACTGTTGCAACATAATGGACTATTAGGATAGAGTTAATACCTCTATCCGGATATATTTTTTATATCCGAATTTATCCGGTTTTAACATAGTATATATCCGGATTTAAATTTAAATCCAGATTTATTTTATATCCGGATTTATTTATATCCGGATATAAAAACACTATGTCACGTTATATCACATGACATTGTATATATCCGGATATATAAATTCAGATAGAGGTGTTAACTCTATATTAGGATTGATAAATTAAAGCAACACAAAATGGAATGAAATAATTCTACGTAATAACTTAAAACTATACAAATGTTAAAAAACATCAAAATCCATTTTATGAAAACATAAATAAACTTGTATGACAAATTGATTCTGAGTGTAAATTAATATTCAAACAACCTTATTTTATTTTTCCGATTTATAATTTAACATAGTAAAAATGCTATTTAAAAAACCCTGCTTATTTTCGAAATGTGTCACATTCTTGATAATTTTGAAACACCTACGTAGAATCATTTACAGAGAATCATTTGGCATTGTATTATAAATTATTCATCTTACATTATTATTATAATATAGGGAATAACGACAGTAATATAATACAACAGCCTCTTCCTCAACTCACGGATCCAAATCAAGAATTCATGTTTAATCTTACTAATATATATATAAATATTGTGCCAATTAACATAAGTGGGTTAATTTGGTTTGACAAGACACACGATTCGATGATAATAGTGCCCGTATAATTATAAATAATTTGCCTGGAGGAAATTAAGCTAACATAATAGCAATGGTAGATTGTAGCATTCCACCTATAGTTGGTGGTAGGTAAGATTACTGAATTACGGCAATTACGGCATTTTACCAGTGGTAGAATTAATTACGGCATAGCATCTAATTGCCGTAAAAATTATATGCAGTAATGCCGTAATGCCGTAATGTCGTAATGCCGTAATGCCTTAATGCTTAATGTCGTAATGCCGCAATGCCGCAATTCCGTAATGCCGTAATGCCGTAATAACACAATGTTGTAATAATGCGATACCGTAACTACAGTATAATATTATATTGTTATAATTAAGTAACTACGTGACACCCAGTCACTCCAAACCGGGAACTGATGAATATGTTGTTATTTGCCATACAAGCATTTCATTTACATTAATTAAGGTAAGTACTGCAGCAGAATATAATAGTTATAATAAATTTTAAAACACGTAAGTATGTATGTAGGCATGTATCATCTTATATAAGCCATAAATGCTGTTAACAATTATGTCATTTCCGATAAATTAGCTCGCTAAAGACGTTCTCATAAAATGACTTATAGACTGGTCTAATTGGTCAAAAAAATAAATCACAACGTTTAAGTCAAAATAAAACCTAGACCTACAAACCCCTTTTTTCATAGTCATTACATGTACTAAATCAATGAAGCCGACAGAATCAAATTCGAAAAAATATTTAATAGTATATTATTAAAAGGAAATAATAATGCAGTACAACATTTTAACAAACTGTATTATAGCAGATAGTATTTCTGCATTACGACATTACGGCTTTACGGCTTTGCGGCTCACAGCAATTACGGCAAAAAATACGGCAATGCCGTAACCGTATTAATTTGTAAAATTAATTCTACTACCAACTATATTCCACCTACTTTTGATCTATCTTTTGAAATTGCAAGTCTAAAGTGGAGACTACAATCAAGTAAAATTATTAAGGATGGACAGACAAATGTGAATCTATAATTACTGGCAGTGCTAATAACATTTCTTGGGTATTTGGAAGTGCTTTTATTACGGTAATTTATAGCATGATGTCTATATTGTACGTTAATCATAATCGCATATTTATAAATAATTTAAATTATTCATGTTAAAATAACTTTTATATGGTCTTCGATCAAGCAAAAACTCTATTTGGTATTGCCTTTCGAAGTGATATTGATTATGGTCCTCCTCTTCCTCCTCCTGTATGATTATTTGTCTTGTTTTATAGAATAGTATACACTTTATAAAGCATTCCTTTCAAATAATTTAGACGGCCAAATAAGGATTCAACTTCCTACTTTGTACTTAATGAAATAAAATGCTTGACTATATCTGATTCAAATCGAAATGTTCAACCGATTTCGGAAGATATTTATATTGATCCAAACGACTATTTCAATATAACTAATTATTTGACATAAAAAGTTTATTGTATTCATTTACATTTTATTCAGGTCCAGCAAATAATGATTCTAGTTTTTCTGGAAATTATTTAGTTGAAACTGCTTATTTAAATGCTGATGTTACAAATAATCTATGGTTATTTGGAAAAAAATGAATATTCTGTACGTATTTGTTTTACAGAACTGTATTCACTTTGACTATATTAACTTTATCGAATGATTTATTGTTTTTTTTTTGCAAGTACATGGAATAAAAATACAAGTTTCTTCAGAAGCAACTTCCTTGGTTATGCTTGTTTCGTATAATGGTTGTTAAGTTTGTAAAAGTGAAACTTTCAACATACATAAACGCGATGATAATATGATAATTACATAGATTATTCAATATATAAAAGCGTCAGATATAATTTTGTAGTTACAGATTACCATGGTACAAGTATTTTGTTGGTGTAAGATCTATTTAATTCCTAATATGGTAGGCAGTCCATGGACAATAACAAGGATGGGTGGTTGCGACAACCTGGTATGTAACTGTAACAAGGTGAGATTTTGCACGACACACGTATATATTACACGAGATAAATTGATCGATTAAGAAAATTATTAGCATGTAAACTTTTAATAGAATAAATAAATATTTAATGGCACTTAACATTTAATTTAATATAATACAATATTCTATTGTACATAATTTTTTTATTGCTGCAAAATTTAACAAGTATAATTCGAGAACAGTTGATATATTCTTTTATACTTTTGATTTTAATAAATTCCTGTGATTTGTAACATTTGTTCAAACTTAAAACCTATCAGCCATCTTGAAATAAATAAGTACTAATGTTTTCCAAATATTTTATCGCGCCCTTTAAATGCATGTATAGTAATAAAATTTTCATGAATTTATTTATATTGTATGGGAATTAATGTTTTTCCGATTTATTCACAAAGTTTATGCTAATATAACGAACGTATCATGGGATATACCATATAAGAGACACACACAAATACTATAAACTTTACCAACATTCATATAATCAATTACCGGTACTGGTAATTTCTTTATGTTATGATTAAAAACAAATAATCGCCGATCGGTAAATATAAATCACAATATTGCAGGAGAATGCATAAATAGTAAAAGAGAAATGCACATAGTAGCCAATAAAATATAAATGTTTATTCTGATATCAAATAACTACGAAAAAAATACACAGTATTTTTTTGAAAAAAAAATAATACGCAAATATTCTCACGAGATAATAATATAATTGATACATAATTTCAATTTAAGTTGTTATATTCATCTATAATTATAATAACAACTTTACTCAAATAATTCTTTTTTAACAATAGAAACTTCCACATCATCAGTCCAATAAGATCTAAAATATTTCCACACAGCATCAGTTTTAATTTCATAAACTTTACCAGATTTAATCAAGTGTTATAAAACTACTTTATCATTATTTTCTTCACCAACACTAATTCCATCACAATTTAAATTTCTATGCCAAATAATAACACAATCTTTTGGTATTTTGATTGCGCAACTTTTTGCCACACTTTTTTTAAATTTTCGTAACGAAATATTTCTATATAATTTAATTACTAATGAAAATGCACTTTGAAGGAAATAACTAAAGGGTTGCTTTGTGTTTTATTAGCATCATTTTCAGAATAAAGGTCTGGACGATTATGTAAATTTGGCGATCTAAAATTTTCAAGAACAAAATTAATTGAAATATTCGAATGAATTGAAACAAGAATGGAATTTATTCAAGTTATTGCGTACCTTTGTGTCATTAATTCTTGAGATATTGGGAGCGATAGATTGGGATTAATAGCATTACGTACCACTCTGGTAGTTTGTAAATTTGATTCGAAAGTTGAGCTTTTGGGGGTAATATTTCTCCGTCTGTTTGACGAAATCGCACTGCGATTTCCATCGAATGAAGTGGAGCTAGTTGCGGCAACATTGGAGCTAGTTGAGGCAATAGGTTCTGATTGACTTTCAAAAAAAATTTCTTCATCACTTGAGTTCTCATCACTTAAGTTCTCATCACTTGAGTTCTCATCACTTGAGTTCTCATAAATTGTTTCAAGTTTACGCGCTTGACGATACATCTGAGATAAAAAATACTACTAATTTATCAAGAGAGGCTCAACGAATGATTTTTGATATGGGATTTACAAGCATATTTATAAAAAAAATTCATTAGTATCAGCTTTATAAGTAAATTCGTAAGCTTTATTCAACGCGTGAAGTTGGTTCTAAACTGATCGAAGGATTATTAATGTAAACTTTATTTCTTAGGTGATCATAACTTCTTAGGTAATAAAACTGATAGATATTGATAATGCTTAATCATTGATGTCATTGTTTTGACAATGAACGAAAGAAAACAATACATATAGTTATTGAATGCTTAGCGGACAATAACTATATGTATTGTGTTCGTTCGTTCATTGTCAAAACAATGACGTCAATGATTAAGCATTATCAATATCTCAGTTTTATTACCTAAGAAATAAAGTTTACATTAATAGTCCTTCGATTAGTTTAGAACCAACTTCACGCGTTGATTAACAACTTACGAATTTACTTATAAAGGCCCCTTTCAAAGGTTCAGACTCTTTTCATTGGTAATACTATATTCACCCTAATTTAGTAATACGGGTGCTTTATTTAATTAGTAAAAAAAAAAATATGTACTACATATGTACGTACATAAACTTGAATTGTTATGACGATAAGAATTGTTATAAATAAAATGTGATTAAAATATATTGGCCATTATCGCAAAGTAACAACCAGAGTTAGATTTGGTCTAGGTATTATTTTGTGTGGTAATGCAATATCTTATACGTATTGAGTCCGTTCATCAATATTGACCAATCAGGACCATCACACTTCGCATCATGTGTCAAGTGACTATATTATTTAAATATAAAGTAAATTGCAAAAATCATTATTGTAAAAGCGATGAATCCTCTCCGAATTCGCTTGCAGAATCTTAAAATTCAGACCAAATTGAATCCGAATCTGATATTGATATTGATCCATGTATGATGAAAATCTTGTCAAGTCTATTATCCTTCATTGTTTAAATAATTCATCTCGAATTATAAAAGTTCTGACTACTGGTACTCTAATATTTTGTTTAATTATAATGAACTTCGGTTTCATCGAACTTTGTGAATGAAACCATCGACATTTTGGATGATCGTTAATAAAATACAAAACAATGAGATTTTTTAAAGATATTCCACAAAGACAAACCCAGTAGAAAAAAGCTTCCAGTAATTTTATATAGGTTAGGTGGAAAAGCGACAATTTGGATTTATTCCAAATTTGGAATTGCAGAAGGTACTGTTCCATTATTCACGTCAAGGGTTATTAGGAAAAGATTTAAAAATGTATTTGGCCACGTGGTGATGATCGACAAAAGTTCATGAAGGTTTTAAGGAGATGCATGGCTTTCCAAATGTAATTGGGGAATTAGATGGATCTCATATGAATTTATTCGACGCTCCTAGTAAATTAAATAAAGAAGTTTACTTTTCACGAAAACGTCGTCAAGCAATTCACCTTCAAGCTGTTGTAGATAATCAGTTCATGATGCCAAAGTATTCCGAAATTCTAGTTTACATCGTTGCAGGAATAAGCTTTTGAGGAAGCTGATTATGTATTAGCTGATACTGCATATATAATTTCATCAAATATAATTCCTTCATTTAAAATCTCTCAGTCTTAGATAAAAATCGGCAAATTGTATTTAATAAAAAACATAGCAAATCTCGAGTTGTTGTAGAGTAGGCATTCGGTCGATTGAAATGCAGATTTCGGTTATTGTAAGAGTTAAGAACAAAAAAATACCAATATAGCAACCGATTTAATTAATTTTATATAACTTATTAGAAAGAAATGAAGTCGAGTAAGTGGTGCCTTCAGAGCAAATATTAATGCATGTAAAACACTGATTAAATAATAAAGGTATATATTTATTGCAATATCTATTAATACATATTATAAATACAACAAGCAGCGATTAGCTGGTGATCATGGTTGTACCAACTATTATAACGATATTTATTTAGACTATTGTTGAAGAGCTCACGTATCTTCCTCATCGTGGTTAATTTATGCATGAAACATTGAAGCATTACGATAAATTAAAATATTAATTGATACTTGAGCAAATGTTTTATCATTATTACCATTTAGTTACGTACGTATTATTATGTTCGGAATACAAGCATGAAAATAATGAATCAACATGAAATTTCAGCCAATAATATTAATTGGAATAATGAAGTTAAGACTAACAAATTAGTTGCGACAAATATCGGCTATTACGACATATGCTGTAAGATCACTTTTGACGTACTGCTCATCTTTTTAACGTAACCATACATCCTCAAGTTTCTGGCCTATAGCGAGACTTCTACTCTTAAAAGGATCTCTAAACAATTTATATTGTTGTTTAATGGGGATAGCATATTAGATTATATACGAGTAGAGACCACGGACATATGCGATTTATTAGGCAAATAAAATGCGATTGATTTTTATCAAATTCACGTGAGTTGTGCGGCATTTGTGCGAGCATTCTGAAAATGAATACTAAAAGCATATTTAATATAATTGTTATAACATCACAATTACACTAATTATATAAGCGAAATTGATCTAGAGAATTGCCAACAATTAGAAAATATTTATTGTTATGGTAACATACTACAAAGGTTAGATTTAAAAGGACTAAAAAACTTAAAAGAACTGTATTGTGCCCATCAAATAGATGACACAATGAGCCAAGAAGATGAAGAAGTTGAAGCTCACCTTAAGCTTAGAGAACTATGTCTACAAGGTTGTCATTCCCCATTTAACATTTGTATGTTATAATTAAAATCATTGTACGGGTCTTATGTAACAACCCGTGCTTTTTTCACTCATTTATTGGCACATGTTTAAAAAATAACTAAATCGGAACACTTTCATATTTGAGAAATGTACCGATTTAATTATTTATTTTTATTATTATTAAAGTTGTTTTCACATTTTAAAAATATTGGGACATTCGCGTCATTAGGTCCTTTTAAATTTTTATTGGATGATATCGGCATTATTTTGTTTTCGCTTTTTTAAAATTGTCTTGGATAAATTATTAGGACTTCATTCTTTAAATTCTTATTAAATAGAGTTGCATTATTGTTGGATTTTTGTTAAATTTTTTTAAATTTTTTTATTGGATAAGTCATACATTATTAGATCTTCGCTTTCATTCTTTAAAATTATTATTTATAAGTTTTTTTTTAAATTTTATTGTATAAGTCATACATTATTAGATTTTCGCCTTTAATCTTTGCTTTCTTTAAATTCTTTATTAGGCAGATTCGTATTTTATTAAAATTCTTTTTTGGGCGGATTGCACGTTATTAANATTCGTATTTTATTAAAATTCTTTTTTGGGCGGATTGCACGTTATTAAGTTTTTGCTTTCTTTAAATTCTAATTATACCGAGTCATATGTTATTTTGTTTTACTTTCTTTATATAATTTTCACCGAACGAGGTTTATGTTATTGAATTTTCGCTTTTGTTTAAAAATTTCTATGCGTAGTTATGTTTTTGCTTTTAGATTAGATATAGTATTTTTTTTAAAAAAAAATTATTGTGATTTTTTTACTTTATTAGGTTTATGCCTGAACTTTGATTTAATTGTTTGATATTTTGCACGAAAGAATTTATAATTTAAAACATAGATAGATTTTTTTTTATTTACGCTGTTATATAATGTGCGTATTTAATATTTCATGACAGTAATATTAAAATTGGCTTTTTATTGAGGTGAAGGTTGTTACGTCAGACCCATACAATAACTATAACGTATTTATAAACTACTTATGGCCTAAATATAATAAAAAAAGTAGGTTTGGAATATTAGTTCCAAATATGTAGTATTTTTTACTTCTAGAAAACAAGTAGAACTAGTTGAGACAAAATCTTGCAACTTTCACTTACTAATTGCTTAGGTCGCGAATCATCTTCCGGCATTCAAACCTTTCACTTCTCATCTAGCTTTTGAACCTATTGCATCTAACTGCATCTCAGGTTAAAAAACAAAAAATCCAAAGGTAAAACATCAACGACTTAAGTTGGTTTTCATTTTGTATTACAAAAATTTTTTTTCATATGAAATGTACTTATAAAAGTACTTTAAAAATTATAATTGACCTATAAGAAAAATGTACCGTATAGGCACGGGATGGAATCGGATAGGCACGGGTCATTTTGGCACGGTTCAAGGTCCGGATTTGTACGGGTATGGCCCGAGTTGGTTCGGATTCGGTGGACCGTGTGGGACCGTGTGCACGTGACAATTGGACCGTAAATGGCTCGGGTTTTGCAGCAGTTTCCTAGTCGAATCGGCACGGGATTTGGCACGGGTAATGAACGTAAATTCACGTGCCACCGCGATAACGATGTGGATTAACTATTAAAGCATAAAATTTACATAAGCATAAGTAATCAATATAAGATGAGCAAGCTAACTGCATATGAAGCAAAATTTTGTAAGGAATTTTTTTTGTTAAGACACACAGGGAAGCTTCATTAGTGAAATCATGAGATATCGCTCTTTTTTTAAAAAAAAATCCTTTACTGATCTTTCGCTCTCCACGAAACGAGCCAACAAGTCCACGAGCCAACACGTGTGTAACGTACACATACGTGTCATCTGAACGTGCCATTTTATATGACGTGATATTACGTGCCACCCTTTGCCGCAATGTCCGTGCCATTCCGTAAAACGTTCCTGTACGTGCCACAAGATCCGGGCCATTTCGAGCATTCCCGACACCAACCCGTACCACAACCAGTACCACTTTTCTTACAGGGTGACTGTATAAAAAAAAAGATCGTCGCCAATCATAATTATTCTAATTTTAGCCAATCAAAACAAACTTCTGCTATGCTTTTCTAATTAAAAACTATATACTGTATAATATTTTTAAACAAATTTTTTAGCCCCTTTATCTTTTTTATACCCTATTAATCCAATAGCCTATTAGCCTACTATAAATAATTATTAGTACAAATTGCTAATTGAAAGCTATCAATTGACAAATATTTATTTATTACTACTAAAAAAGTTATTTTTATAAATTAATTCAACAATTTATTAACCAATAATATCATTTGTATAACAATATTAGAGATATAACTTAGAAATTATATATACTGTTGACTATAGTAATTACTAGAAATAGGAATATAACTAAAAATTAACATAAAATAAAATATAAATCAAATAAAATTAATATAGAAAATTATTCACTAAAAATGCTTAAGAGTGTTTATAACATAATGGAGATATAACTGTATTAGAAACAAACTAAAAGTTATAAAAATAATATTTAAAAACATGTAAACATTTTTCAGAAAATATGAAAAATTAAGAAAACGCTCTCTAATTATTGATGAGCCCACGCACAAGCATCAGGTCGTCCAGCATGAGCACTTAAAAAAAGGTCAACAACGATGTAATATTTATCAGGAATGTCCTTCATGCCAACGTTTGTCGATATAAGAACCCCGTTTGAATCACAAGGACATTTAGCATCCGGGCATGGGCAGCCTTCACCATTAAATCCGTAAATCCATCTCTGAAATTCATCAATCAAACTAACTTCTATTTTTGTGTTACTGGTGTATTGTCCAAAATTTCCAGTAACATTGAATTGTGTCTTCGTGTTAGAAACCAGATTTGCTGGATCGGTTTTCACACTAAGACCCGGTTTATTAGGGAAACATGGGTCATAACTTGAAGTTCTTTTATCAAGTTGGGTTGAAATAGTGAATGAAGTGTTTATGTTGCGAACCAGATTATCTGGAATGGCAGTTAAGCTGAGGGGGAAACTTGGTTCATAATCAGATGTTCTTTTACCAAGCTGGGTTGGAATAGCGTTGACCGATGTGGTTATAATTACTAATGTGAATACAAACAAACTTCTTAGTTGCATCTTTTTTTTTTGTTGTTGTTGTTAAAAGCTTGGAAAATATTTGGATGGAAATTATTGATCGAAATTTGATACTTCTTATAGAAAAAAATAATAAGGGCCAAGAAAATATTTCCTTGCCAATCGTCATATGAAACATTAAGATAGCATGAGATAGTTCGGATTGATAACAAAACACGAGAATCATATAATTTCTTGTAATCTCTGTAAAAAATATTGTATAAAATTTTTTGCACGTGTAAAAAAAATGGGTTAAAATGTGCCACTCTGTCTAATTTTGATTTTATTTCAATTAAAACAAAAAGTAGTCAAAAATAGATAGGATGACACTTCCTTATCACCTGTTGGAAGTTTTTCATCGATTCGATCCGAATTTGCTCACAGACCGAAAATATTTCCTTGCCAAGCGTCACATAAAACGTTAAGAAGCATGAGATAGTTCGGATTGATAGACTGCATTGATATGACTTTAACAAGACACGAGAATCATATAATTTCCTTGTAATCTCTGTAAAATCAAGATTATATAAAATTTGTTGCACGTGTAAAAAAATAGTTTAAAATGTGCCACTCTGTCTAATTTTGATTTTATTTCAATTAAAATAAAAGTAGACAAAAATAGATAGAATTACACTTCCTTATCATCTATTGGAAGTTTTTCATCGAAAAATTTTTTATAAATTTTAGACTATCTTTTTTTTTATAGGGAATTCATTAGAGTTTCGCAAAAAATCAAGGTCCGATAGAATTTGCTCACAGACCGAGTTCGATTGGATGTATTGTTGTCCATGAAAGTTGTTCTTTCAAATAGAAGGAATAGTGTTCTATGACGAAAAATTATAATGATACTTCGGGAAAGTGGACTTCGAGTAATCGAGCAAAAAATGCATAGAAATATATTAATACATAATCAAATGATAATTCTTAAGAAATAAGGCAATATAATAAATTTCGGCATAAAAAATTTTTTTTGCGTCACTTTACTGGCAATCATTTCATGGACAACTTATTTTACAGACAATTAATTTACTTTCACGTGTAGTTAATAAAGGAAAAGTTTGTTCCATAATAGTTTATTTTACTGACATTTTTTTGGTAAACAACTCCGTTCATCGACAGCTCATTTTATAGATAAGTTTACTTTTTTTCTTATCTCAATAACTGACTAGAATTACTTTGTTAAATAAGCTGTCGATGAAATAAATCGTCGATTAAATCAGCTATATGCTAAAATATTTTCATTCAGAAATGATTATACATGAAGGTAAACAGTGCCGAAAAAAGAATTTCATAACCTTGATCTATATACATATTTAACCATGTGCCTCAATGTGAAGTACATTTATAGAATGCGTACTTATAAAGGATTGATTTTAAAGCAAATGATTAGGAATTTGCACATGATTTTAAGAAAATTGGATAATTTTATTTTTTATATTAAAAGGATAACCTAATTTGGCAGTAGACAGAAAAAGGAAATTTGATATTTGTAACGATATTTTTATAGTTATCCTTGTGAAATGCAAATGATAATGGACAAGTTTTCAATTAACAGTTTAAATGCACGCATTCTAAATGCACAATGGTCGCCTGATCCCATAGGTCCTGCCGGAACGACCGTGCAAGTTAGCGTTTATCAACCATTGTTGGATGCAACCACAGTATCTACAGTCATTTTATTTTCATTCAATGATGAGTATGATTACATTATAGGTGATAATATGCATCCACTTAGACCTATAGTTGATGGCAGGATTAATTTACAAATTGATACGGTTACGTATTTTTTTTTTAATCTACTGAAAATTAATAAGCTCATGTTCACATATAAGGCCACGCAAAGTTAATTTTTCGGTTTGCATAACATGGAATCAGAAAATTTGTGATTTTTTTCGAATCCATCGGGCGACACCGGCAAAAAAAATTAAATAGCAAAACGGAATAATTGGACAATTGGATTTTTTTTTTTTTAAAAAAAAAATTCTTTTTGAAAGATTGGGTCGACGGGTTATGCAATAAGAAAAATTAACTTTGCGTGGCCTTAAATATTTTTCCGAATTTGATTCTGTCGACTTCAACTATGAAAAAAGGGGTTTGTAGTCTAGGTTTTATTTTGACTTAAACGTCGTGATTTATTTTTTTGACCGTTCTATAAGTCATGGTTTGAGAACGTTTTAGCGAGCTAATTGATCGAAAATGACATCATTGTTAACAGCATTATGACTTATATAAGATGATACATGCCTACGTACATACTTACGCATAATATTTTAAAATTTATTATAACTATTGTATTCTGCTGCAGAATACACTTTAAATGACTTTTATGCTTACCGATAAATTAATGTAAATGAAATGTTGTATGGCAAATAACAACATATTCATCAGTTTCCGGTTGGAGTGACTGGGTGTCACGTAGTTCTTAATTATAACATTATAATATTATACTGTAGTGCGGTATCGCATTATTACAATATTATGTTATTGCGGCATTACGGCATTACGAAATTGCGGCATTGCGGCTAGTGTTCCGTATGATTCGGACCGGGCGGGTATTTTTATGAAATTTCGGCAACATAATGAAAGTACGAATTTGAACTTTTATCAATAAATGCAACCAGAGATAAACTACTTCAGGTTTCATGTTCATTTTGTAATAAACTTGAAGCCTGAAGAGGCAATGGGATGTAACTTGCCATTTTAAAATATGGAAAATAGTAGCGGTGTATGCGCTGTTATACTAACTTTTTTATTTTATTTTTTTTATCGTTATTGTTGAATTACATTTATAGGTCTGTATTGTTATTTAAGACCAAAATAAAAAAAAAATCGAACACAGCCAATCAGCGTTCAGTATTATTCTAATAGACCGGACCGGGTATCACCCGGACGGACCTTCGTGTGGGTCCGAAACCCTATCGATTCTGATAAATCATGGGCCCGAACGCGGTCCGTCAACGGACCGAACCGGACCACGGACGGACCCGGATCTTTTGAGGAACACTTGCGGCATTGCGGCATTACGGCATATAATTTTTACAGCAATTAGATGCTAAGCTGTAATTTATTCTACCACTGGTAAAATGCAGTAATTGCCGTAATCAGGAATTCTACCACCAACTATGCTTAGACCAGGCATGACTATAGTTGGTGGTAGATTACTGAACTACGGCAATTACCAGTGGTAGAATTAATTACGGTAATTGCTGTAAAAATTATATGCCGTAATGCCGTAATTTCGTAATGCCGCAATGCCGCAATTCCGTAATGCTGCAATAACATAATATTGCAATAATGCGATACCGTAACTACAGTATAATATTATAATGTTATAATTAAGTAATTACGTGACACCCAGTCACTCCAAACCGGAGACTGATGAATATGTTGTAGTAATACGGGTTGACCCCGATCCATTGGCCGAGCGGACGGGCGGGCCGAGGGTCGACCCACGCCTTCACGGGCCGGGCGGGCCGACTAAGATAAGTTAGGATGTTAAATCAAATCTATTTCTCAACCTTTTATCTTTTATCCGCATTAATTTAACTAGAAGTCACCAATAGTCAGTAAACCGACCATCAATGAACTAATCCAAATTAATCTTTCTAGGTTCAATGGCCTAATAGGTGCTTTTTCTGACTGGCTAATTATTTTTACTTCTCGTCGGGCCGTTAAATAATTTTTAAGGACTTAGTTCCGCAGTTAACTTAACTGCTAATAATTGCCGAATGATAAGTTACTGAAATAATTGATGTAAATTGCTAGAACTTTTGGTAAGTTGTCGAAATAGGTTGAAATTAATCATATATTCGGCCAGAATTAAGTCAGAATCAAAGATAATGTAATATCGGAAAATTTCGGGATAGTAGGCAGACAACCAATATAACCTGCGAGCATGACGAGCATGGTTGTCGAGAAGTTTTTGAGGTATGTAATTTGTTCAGTAAAATCACCGAAATCACCGTTAGCAGTTAGGAGATCATATTATAGGAGTGTTTGGCGATTTTAGGTTGACTAAAAATTTTTTTAATAATATGGTCGGCCCGGTCAACCGGCCCGAATAATTTTGTCGGCCGGGTCGGCCCAAGCGTTCCCGTATCACTAATATGTTGTTATTTGCCATACAAAGCATTCATTTACATTAACTAGAACATGATCATGCGGGCGGCTTCGCTGCCCATATGCTAAAGGTAATAGATTTAATTGTTTTATTCTTGTTTTTATTTCGGAAAGAAAACTTTTCTTAAGCTTTTCTATCATTAGATGTTTCGTTTTAAATTTAATGCACCAATTAAGGCCCTTCCGGGCAAAGATAGTGCATTAGATTAAAAGTATTTGCTTTAGTCATTAGGTGTTCCATCTTGAATTTAATGCACCAAATTTGGCCCTTCCGGAGCCAAAGCTGGTGCATTAAATTTAAAGCATTTCCTTTCCGACATTAGGTGTTCCATCCTGAATTCAATGCACCAAATTGGGCAAAGTTGAATTTAATGCACCAATTTGGTCCCCCTCCGGGGCCAAAACTGGTGCATTGGATTTAAAGCATTTCTTTCCGTCATTAGATGTTCCATCTTGAATTTAATACAACAATATGGATCCCTCAAGGCCAAAGCTGGTGCATTAACTTTAAAGCTTTTATTAGTCATCTGAAACGATCATATTGTGGCCTTATCACCTGCCAAATATAACAGTTACTGAATGTTACACATTCAATACGAATATAGTACAAATTAATCTACTTGCATATAGAATGGCAAATCACGTAAATTTTGTATTGGTCAGGGGGCTTAGCCAGGCTTAACCGAACAACAATTAAAGACGAACAAAAAAAGGATAGCTTTCTTGTAATTGGTTGATCACATAATTGAATATCACGTCATGATTGGTTATTTTGCAGATCATGTGCCAACTGGCCAAACAAAATTGTTTGTTTATTATTAAAAATACATATTTTGATTTCGTAAAGTACTAACTAAAAACCTTGAATTCACATAATATGTACGTATGCACACGACAACTCAGCATTAGAAATAGACTAAACAATTAAATACGATTTAATTTAGACAAGAAAAATTATATGTAATATATATATCTATCACTATATAAATTATAAATTTTTTTATTAAACGTCAAACATAGAATCATAATACATATCCCACAATACATAATCAAACTATCTTAAATATAGACCATGAATGAATAAAATAGGACCTGTTTATTACTTAAAAAAATTAAACAAGTTTTTATTGCATATTTAAATAGTACTAAAAACCTCAGATCTGGGCATTAATTTTAGGATCCTGGAATAAAAACTATCTACTAATGTCTCTTCATATCTAAGTAAAGCTTCAAGTGTCATAAACTTTTTAATTTAATATTATTTTAAAGTTATTATATATTTTAATCTCTTTTTTCAAGCAAGCTATGTATTACACTTTTGTAAACTAATTAGAAACTTTAACATATATATTTATTATGCATTATCATTTTCTAGCTTAAAATTTGTCTCTAAGTGAAGTACATCTGGGTAGAGTAAATCCCATAGATACCCAAGATACTTCCATAGTATTGTAACCAGTAGTTACATTTTTTAAAAAAATTACTAAGTAAGGGGTAAAAGTACTCTAAACTATATAAATTCAATTTAATAAAATTGATCAATCATGAGAAAGTTACCCTATAGAGCTTAGGAAGCAATTCTTTTATTTAGTTCTTTTGCCTTTTGTCATATTCTTTGACAATCATTGATTATCAATTCATTATACTGGCAAAAAATTTGAAAAAAATATAAAATCTAAAAAATTCAAAAAGTAGAAGTATAACTATAAATGGCATACCATATTTAATCGAAATAATGCGCACTTATGTAATATTTTGAGGGGATGCGTGTTATTTTGAGTATGTGCATGGGCATTATTTCGAGGTAAAGGTCTAATTTCTAAAAAATTGTGTGTTATATATGTGTGATGCATAAATATCCTGTATTTCTTAATTTTATATATAGCTTTTCTGATCTAAGTCAGATTTTTTGACTAAAAAGATTCTTATTTCTGCTTGTTTTTTGAATTCTTTATTTCAGCAGATTATTAATTTAACATTTGGAGTGTACATTATATTGGGACACACATAGGTATTATTTCAAAACCAACATGCTATTTTAAGAAAAGCAAGTTTTTGAAATAACGTCCATGTGCGTTATTTCGAGTAAATATAGTATAATGCCAAAAGGATACTTTTTTTACTAGAATTTAAGTTGTTTTAAATGATTCAATTTTTTTGTTTTTTTTCTAAAATATTAAATATATATATATCTATATTATTTAATTTTGAGTCTGTGCACTTTAACGTTTTTGATTGGCTATCCTGAAGTGTGATTGGAGTGTGGGAATTTTGGTTCAATGTACTTTTTGATTGGTCATCATATTTATAACCTTGATCAGATTGTAGGAATTTTTTGGTTGTGCACTTTAATGTTTTTGATTTTTGATAATTATAATATTTATTATTTGAATATTATATATTTATAACATTCAGATTATTAAAGTTATTTATTATTGAAACTGTAACTGGGATGAGAAAAAATTAGAAGTAAAATAATAATTGTTATATATTTATGATATTTTGACTAATTTGCCAGCATTATAACTAATGCTATTTAACTTTGTTGGTATTAGGTTTTTCGTGAATTTGTCTTTCAGGATTTTGTAATAAAACTATGAGAAATTGAAGAATTTGCAACTATAAATTGGTAAAAATTAAATTTCCAATTAAACAGGTCTTTGAAATTGAATGAATGCACACTCTGAATTTCTAATTATAAAATTTTGATATTTCTTACTTCCTGATTATGCATTTCCTAATTATAATATTTTGAATTTCTTTCTAATTATGGTATTCTGAATTCATAATTACACTATTGTAAATTATAAAGCTATTTTTATTTGATATGATATTCTGAAATAAAGTTACTTTATAATTATGGCATTCTGAATCAAATCTTGAATTATTCTGAATAATCTGGTTTAATTTCTGATTATGAAATTATTGATTATTCACATTTTATAATGCATACATCTAAACCTCTAAACCATCTAGTTTAGAGTTCATCCATTTAAACATTTTTGATTGGTTACCTGCATATTATAACATTCATTGATTATCAAAAATCTATAATAAGTAGTTATTACGATATTCTTGATCTATAACTATTGCGATATTTATGATCATCAAAATCTGGTAAATTAATTACTAAATTAAACATCACATGATACATATAAATTACTACTTGGCTTAAACAATGTGTCTATTGTGACATTCTAACTATTGCATAATGTTATATCTATCATAACATTCTCATTTATCAATATAATTTAATTACGATCAATATTTTAATTAAAATGTTATAGAAGTATTATTATGAATTCAAATTAATAATCAATATAACAAATTGAAACATTGCACTATAGTTTTCTGTATAATAATACAACAACTCTGTTGCTATCTATTTATAATTTTTAAATATTGCAAAAGCAAAATCTGTATTACTAAATTTCATTTTTAGAAATAGGATTCAGCTTTTCACTTTATTGATGTTCATTAATAAAACCAACTTCTATGTGTTACTAAATAATGAGTAAGTCTGTAACAAACTTTTTTGATATAACTCATAAAACTGTAATTCCAATGCAAACTAACATCTGTGATTACAAAATAGTGAATAAGTTCTTTAATTGAATCTTTTAGAAATCACAATAATTCTGATATAAAGTAACTTTAAATACTTTGGTTACTGGGATAAATAGTAAGTTCTGTAACAAAGTTTTTTATAGTTATAGTGCAAACTAACACATATTGTATAGTTACTGAAATAGCAAATAAGTTCAGTAACAAAATTTTGTATAATAGAAATTATAATAATTCAAGTACAAACTAATACATACTGTGTAGTTGCCAAAATGGTGAATAAGTTCTAGTAAGTAAATACTGTAACAGATTTTTTTACAGTAAAATTACAACGATTTCAAACCTTAATCATATATTGTATATTGTGGTCGCCTGAATAGCAAGTATTTCAAGTAAGTCCTGTTATAGAATTTTTAATAGAAATCGCAATAATTTTAATACAAACTAACTCAATGTTAAGAAATCACTCATCTTAACTATGCAGTGGCAAGTACTGTAGTGAGAATTTTTTAAAGTAAAAACCATGAAATTCTAATGTAAACAACTCGACATTACATACTGTAGTTAATAGAATCATAGGTTCTTTATTAGTTCCATAACAGAATTTTTATATAGTAAAATTTACAATAATTTAAATACAATTAACTCAATCTTAATTATATAGAAACAATAATAATTCCTATACAAACTAACTCTATACACAGCAGTCGCCAAAATAATAAGTTTTGTAGCAAGATTTTTATGCAATAAGAATTATAATTCTAATGCAAATTAATTCAATCTTAACTGTATAAAAATAATAATAATTTGTAATTAAATTTTCCAATACAAATAAATCAATCTCAATTACATGAAGTTCATAATTCTTATGCAAACTGACTTATCAAAATAGCAAGTAAGTTCTATGCTAGATCTCATAATAAATCTAATTCAAACTGACTAAACCATAGTCATATGTAGTAATATGGTCATCAGAATAGCAAGTAACAAAATTTTATAGTAACAAATAGAAATTAAAGTTTTACAGTAATTCATTATAGAAATCATAATTCAGATGCAAATTAACTCTACATGTGTAACGGGGTCGTCTAAAGTTATGTACCACGTGATATTTTCGTGTAAATCAACCAAACGGAGTCTCGAAATTTTGTTTACACGGATCAGCCTGAAAAAGTCAAAAAACAAAAAAACCGCAAGAACATAAATACGGCATTCTAAATCTATCTTGGGCCATTAATAAAAAATGTCGGGAAGGTAATTTTACCTACATTGATCCTAACCCTAACCCGACCCTAATGTTAAACAGATACTGATACGAATTTTAACTAACTAAAATTTCAAAAAATCACGTGGGTACATGGTTTTCATCCCCAAACTCCAAAAAGTGACCTAAAAAGGGGATGGCTAAAATCATGTACCCACGTGATTTTTTGAAATTTTAGTTAAAATTCGTATCAAAGCCTGTTTAGCATTAGGGTCGGGATTAAGGTTAGGACTAATATAGGTAAAATTGCCTTCCCGACATTTTTTATTAATAGGCCAAGATAGGTTTAGAATGCCGTTTTTATGTTCTTGCGCTTTTTTTTGTTTTTTGACTTCTTAGGGCTGTGTAAACAAAATTTCGTGACTCCGTTTGGTTGATTACACGAAAAAGTCACGTGGGTACATGGCTTTAGACAACCCCTATTAACGGCAAAATAGGTAAAGCCATGTATGATGGTATATAAAAGGCTGTTTGTACGTACTTACGTACGTACGTACATTTTAATTTGAAATGGGCTCAAGTCAACCAATTATCAATACCTTTGATTTGTCAAATAAAGTCGTTATAATTACCGGTTCTACAGATGGTTTGTCTCTTTTATCCAAGCGAAAATTTCTTGCATAATTACTGTAATAACCTTTTTTTTTTTTTTTTAGGAATTGCAAAAGTTCAGCTCGAATAATTTCATGATATAATCCGAAACGTTTAATACTTCTAGTTCGTAACAGAAAAAAAGGTGAACTTCTCCTTGAGTATATCAAAGAGTCTAATGATGGAAGTGTTGAATGCATTGAATTATGGATATGGATTTGGCGGATTTACATAATGTAAAGAATTTTGCTGTTAAGTTTATTAAAGAAGTTGGAGAATTACACTACTTATGGAATAATGCTGGTGCGTATAATCGAATATCAGCTATACTTTATTGTCTTTTTAAGATTTAATTTGTAAATGAAAAATAGGCACCTTTTGTTCTGGAGTGACGAAAACTAAGAGCAATTTTGAACAACAAATTTCAGGTAAAATTCATGTTAAAAATTATTCACTTTTTACTCGTTTAATAATTTATTTTAATAATTTTTAATGACGTTTCAAACAAGGTTAATCATCTTTCTCACTTTCTCCTGACTTCCCTTCTGATATCAACCATAAAAACTCAGCAACACCGGAATCTCCATGTAAAATAATTCACACAAGTGAACGTTTACAAAAATATGGTAAAATCAATTTTGACATGAAAAATCTTGTAGCTTAATGGAATTATATTCGAACTTAAAGTTAATGGTTAGTGAAATCATTTAAGATCTTGTGTAGTATATTATTTTTTACTGTATTTGAATTTTCTTTTTTTTAGAAGGAAAAATCTAAATGGTGCCCCTGTGCATTTTGTGCCCCTAATGTACTAATAATTAATTCCGTCTAGAATTAGGGTTAGGGTTAGGGTCAAGATTAGTACAGAATTGCGAGAGGATCATTTTTTGTTAGAAGTGCAACAGGGGTTACCTTAGTAAAATTTTGTGATATCAAAATAGGGGGCACATTGTGCATGGGGCACCATCTAGTCCAGTTCTTTTTAGAATATTAAATATAGCAACGAACTTAATCGTCGCCTGAAAGGTTCAAGTAAGTAATTCTATCAACTTTGTTATGTGATAAATATTAATTTCTTTTCATTATTATGTTGAAAATTTTTCTTTATCGCATTCCAAATTTTTTTATTGATATTTTGATTTTTACAAAAAAACAAATTAGGCATTACTTCTACATCATGTCATCCGGGATTTATATCAACAAACATAGGTTCAAATATTCTTAAAAATGTTATTATGATGATGTTCGCTAGATCACCCGACATTGGTGCAATAAATGTAATGCATCCTGCATTAGACCCAAATATTGATGAAGGTGGAAAATATTTTGAGGATTATAAAGAAGTAAAACCAAACGATCAGGCATTAGACGAAGAATTGGCTAAAACGTTTTGGAGAAAATGTGAAGAATTATTAAATAATTATGATTCTAATCTTTTAAAATGAATATTTTAAGTTAAAAGTCTAGAGTCAATCGTGTCCTAAATTCTTATGTCGTTTAATATATGATAATTTTCTGAAAATTTCGTATATATAATTCTCAGTGTATCATGTGCACATCATTTGGCCAACTTTTTACAATAAAATACTGTAATATGGATATTCTCAATGTGTGATTATATCATATTTACTTTCGTGAATTTTATGAAGTATTCTTATATCAAATTATATATATGCTAGTGAATGACTCGCAAACCATAATTCAAATAACTTGAATTTATTATGTCGTATATACAGTTCAAGCTTCGTCCTGCACCAAAGTTGGAGGCGAAACGAAAACTACCCGATACTAGTTTCGGAAGGGTTCTAATCCGAAAATGGTTTCGGATTTTTCAAAAAAGTCGAAACTCCGAAAACCTGAAACCCCGAGACTATAACCGAAACTCAAAAATATAATATTGAAGCTTTTAAATTTTTATAATAAAGTTACTCATTTTTAATGAATAGAACCCAAAATGTAAAATTATTTTTGAAAAATTATCACATTAGGCCACGCAAAGTTGATTTTCGTTTTGCATTACACCCGCCGCCCCATTTTCAATTTTTTTTTTTTTTTTTTTTTTTTTTTTTTAGATCCCAATTGTGCCAATTGATCGATTTTTGACATATCCGGTTCACCCGATGCAAACCTTAATTTCCCGTAATTGTCTGATAAGACTGACAGGAACAATATGACTGCCGGCCCAATTTTTTGATTCCTTGTTGTGCAAAATGAAAATTAACCTTGTATAACTTTAATTATGAAACATTATTCTATTGGCAGTAAATTAAAAAAACAAAAATAAAAAAAAAGAAGAAAAAATTTCGTCCATCCATCCCGAATTTTGAAATCCATGTAATGCAAAACGAAAAATCAACCTTAACTTTACCAAATGATTTATTTTTCTTACAACCTGCTTGGTTATGCTTGTTTTGTATATTGGTAATTATGTTTATAAAAGTGAAACTTTTTCACATACACAAACGTGATGATAATATGATAATGGGGATTACTACATAGATCATTTAATATCTAAAAGCGCCATATATAATTTTGCAGCTATTTTGTTGGTTGTAAGATCTATGTAATTCCTAATATGGTAGGTAGTCTATGGACAATAACAAGTATGGGTAGTTGCGACAACCTGGTCTGTAACTGTAACTAGGCTAACGTGCTTGAGATTTTGCACAACACACGTATATCTTGCACGAGATAAATTGATCGATTAAGAAAATTTTTAGCATGTAAACTCTTAATAAAATAAATAAATATTTAATGACACATAACTTTATGCAAATTTAATCTAATACATTATTATATTGTACATAATTTTTTTATTGCAGCAAAATTTAACAAGTATAATTCGAGAACAGTTGATATATTTTTTTATACGTTTGATTTTAACAAATTCCTGAGATTTGTAGCATTTGTTCAAACTTAAAATCTATCAGCCATCTTGAAATAAATAAGTACTAATATTTTACAAGTATTTTGTCGCGCCTTTTAAATGCATGTATAATAGTAAAATTTTCATGAATTTAATTATATTGTATGGTAATTAATGACTTTTCCTATTTATTATAAAGTTTATGCGAATATAACGAACGTATGATGGGATATACCATATAAAGACACGCAATTACTATAAACTTTACCAAAATTCATATAATCAATTACTGGTAATTACTTTATGTTATGATTAAATGCAAATAATCGCCGATCGGTAAATATAAATTGCGATATTGCAGGAGAAATGCACATTTGTAGCCAATAAAATATAAATGTTTATTCTGATATCAAATAACTACGAAAAAAAATACACAGTATTTTAAAAAAAAAAAAATACGCAAATATTTTTATGAGATAATAATATAATTGATACATAATTTCAATTTAAGTTGTTATATTCATCTATAATTATAATAACAACTTTACTCAAATAATTCTTTTTTAACAATAGAAACTTCCACATCATCAGTCCAATAAGATCTAAAATATTTCCACACAGCATCAGTTTTAATTTCATAAACTTTACCAGATTTTATCAAGTGTTTTAAAACTACTTTATCATTATTTTCTTCCCCAACACTAATTCCATCACAATTTAAATTTCTATGCCAAATAATAACACAATCTTTTGGTATCTTGATTGCGCAACTTTTTGCCACACTTTTTTTAAATTTTCGTAACGAAATATTTCTATATAATTTAATTACTAAGGGAGTAGAAGGATAGATCCAATGAAAATGCACTTTGAAGGAAATAACTAAAGGGTTGCTTTGTGTTTTTTTAGCATCGTTTTCAGAATAAAGGTCTGGACGATTATGTAAATTTGGCGATCTAAAATTTTCAAGAACAAAATTATTTGAAATATTCGAATGAATTGAAACAAGAAGGAATTTATTCAAGTTATAGCGTATCTTTGCGTCATTAATTCTTGAGATATTGGGAGCGATAGATTGGGATTAATAGCATTACGTTTACTTTCTACCACTCTGGTCGTTTCTAGATTTGATTCGAAAGTTGAGCTTTTGGGGGTAATATTTCTCCGTCTGTTTGACGAAATCGCACTGCGATTTCCAACGAATGAAGTGGAGCTAGTTGCGGCAAAATTGGAGCTAGTTGAGGCAATAGGTTCTGATTGACTTTCAAAAAAAATTTCTTCATCACTTGAGTTCTCATTACTTAAGTTCTCATTACTTGAGTTCTCATCACTTGAGTTCTCATAAATTGTTTCAAGTTTACGCGCTTGACGATACATTGAGATAAAAAATACTACTAATTTATCAAGAGAGGCTCAACGAATGATTTTTGATATGGGATTTACAAGCATATTTATAAAAAAAAATTCATAGTATCAGCTTTATAAGTAAATTCATAAGCTTTTATTCAACGCGTGAAGTTGGTTCTAAACTGATCGAAGGATTATAAATGTAAACTTTATTTCTTAGGTGATCATAACTTCTTAGGTAATAAAACTGATAGATATAATGCTTAATCATTGACGTCATTGTTTAGACAATGAACGAACGAAAACAATACATATAGTTATTGAATGCTTAGCGGACAATAACTATATGAATTGTTTTCTTTCGTTCATTGTCAGAACAAAGACGTCAATGATTAAGCATTATCAATATCTATCAGTTTTAATACATATCTCAGTTTTATTACCTAAGAAATAAAGTTTACATTAATAGTCCTTCGATTAGTTTAGAACCAACTTCACGCGTTGATTAACAACTTACGAATTTACTTATAAAGGCCCCTTTCAAAAGTTCAGACTCTTTTCATTGGTATATACTATATTCACCCTAATTTAGTAATACGGGTACTTTATTTAATTTAGTAAAAAAAAAAGTACTACATATGTACGTACATAAACTTGAATTGTTATGACGATAAGAATTGTTATAAATAAAATGTGATTAAGATATATTGGCATTATCACAAAGTAACAACCAGGGTTAGATTTGGTCTAGGTATTATTTTGTGTGATAATGCAATATCTTAAACGTATTGAGTATGTTCATCAATATTGACCAATCAGGTCCATCACACTACGCATCATGTGTCAAGTGACTATATTATTTAAATATAAAGTAAATTGCAAAAATCATTATTGTAAAAGCGATGAATCCTCTCCGATTTCAATTGCTTGCAGAATCTTAAAATTCAGGCCAAATTGAATCCGAATATGATATTGATATTGATCCATGTATGATGAAAATCTTGTCAAGTCTATTATCCTTCATTGTTTAAATAATTCATCTCGAATTATAAATGTTCTGACTACTGAATTATAATGAACTTCGGTTTCATCGAACTTTGTGAATGAAACCATCGACATTTTGGATGATCGTTAATAAAATACAAAACAATGAGATTTATAAAGATATTCCACAAAGACAAGCCCAGTAGAAAAAAGCTTCCAGTAATTTTATATAGGTTAGGTGGAAAAGCGACAATTTAGTATATTTATTCCAAATTTGGAATTGCAGAAGGTACTGTTCCATTATTCACGTCAAGGGTTATTAGGAAAAGATTTAAAAAATGATGTATCTGGCCACGTGGTTATGATCGACAAAATGTTCATAAAGGTTGCATGGCTTTCCAGATGTAATTGGGGAATTAGATGGATCTCATATGAATTTATTCGAAGCTCCTAGTAAATTAAATAAAGAAGTTTACTTTGCAAGAAAACGTCGTTATGCAATTCAACTTCAAGCTGTTGCAGATAATAGTTCATGATGCCAAAGTATTCCGAAATTCTAGTTTATATCGTGCAGGAATCAGCTTTTTGAGGAAACTGATTATGTATTAGCTGATTCTGCATATACAATTTCATCAAATATAATTCCTTCATCTAAAATCTCTCAGTCTTAGATAAAAATCGGCAAATTGCATTCAATTAAAAACATAGCAAATCTCGAGTTGTAGTAGAGTAGGCATTCGGTCGATTGAAATGCAGATTTCGGTTATTTTAAGAGGTAAGAATTAAAAATACCAATATAGCAACTGATTTAATTAGTTTTATATAACTTATTAGAAAGAAATGAAGTTGAGTAAGTGGTGCCTTCAGAGCAAATATAAATGCATCAAATGCAATTTAATGATATCGGTAGTAAAACACTGATTAAATAATAAAGGTATATATTTATTGCAATATCTATTAATACATATTATAAATACAACAAGCAGCGATTAGCTGGTGATCATGGTTGTACCAACTATTATAACGATATTTATTTAGACTATTGTTGAAGAGCTCACGTATCTTCCTCATCGTTATCTTCCTCATCGTGGTTAATTTATGCATGAAATATTGAAGCATTACGATAAATTAAAATATTAATTGCAATTGATACTTGAGCAAATGTTTTTATCATTATTACCATTTAGTTACGTATGTATTATTATGTTCGGAATACAAGCATGAAAATAATGAATTAACATGAAATTCAGCCAATAATATTAATTGGAATAATGAAGTTATGACTAACAAATGAGCTGCGACAAATATCGGCTATTACGACATATGCTGTAAGATCACTTTTGACGTTCTGCTCATCTTTTTAACGTAACCATACATCCTCAAGTTTCTGGCCTATAGCGAGACTTCTACTCTTAAAGGATCTCTAAACAATTTATATTGTTGTTTAATGGGGATAGCATATTAGATTATATACGAGTAGAGACCACGGACATATGCGATCTATAAGGCAAATAAAATGCGATTGATTTTTATCAAATTCACGTGATTTGTGCGGCATTTGTGCGAGCATTATGAAAATGAATACTAAAAGCATATTTAATATAATTGTTATAACATCACAATTACCATTTACCATTTGTATGTTATAGTTATAATTATTGTACGGGTCTTATGTAACAACCCGTGCTTTTTTCATTCATTTATTGGCACATGTTTAAAAAATAACTAAATCGGAACACTTTCATATTTTGATAAAAATATGAAATGTACCGATTTAATTATTTATTTTTATTATTATTAAAGTTGTTTCACATTTTAAAAATCTTGGGCATTCGCGTTATTAGGTCTTTTTAAATTTTTATTGAATGATATCGGCATTATTTTGTTTTCGCTTTTTTTAAATTGTCTTGGATAGATAATTGTGACTTCATTCTTTAAATTCTTATTAAATAGAGTTGCATTATTGTTGGATTTTTGTTAAATTTTTATTTGATAAGTCATACATTATTAGATCTTCGCTTTCATTCTTTAAAATTCTTTATAAGTTTTTTTTTTTAAATTTTATTGTATAAGTCATACATTATTAGATTTTCGCCTTTAATCTTTGCTTTCTTTAAATTCTTTATTAGACAAATTCGTATTTTATTAAAATTCTTTTTTGGGCGGATTGCACGTTATTAAGTTTTTGCTTTCTTTAAATTCTAATTATACCGAGTCATATGTTATTTTGTTTTACTTTCTTTATATAATTTTCACCGAACGAGGTTATGTTATTGAATTTTCGCTTTTTTTTAAAAATTTCTATGCGTAGTTATGTTTTTGCTTTTAGATTAGATATAGTCTTTTTTTTTAAAAAAAAACTATTGTGATTTTTTTACTTTATTAGGTTTATGCCTGAACTTTGATTTAATTGTTTGATATTTTGACTAAATAATTTATAATTTAAAACATAGATTTTTTTTTATTTACGCTGTTATATAATGCGTGTATTTAATATTTCATGACAGTAATATTATAATTGGCTTTTTATTGAGGTGAAGGTGACGCACGGGTTGTTACGTCAGACCCATACAATAACAATAACGTATTTATAAACTACTTATGGCCTAAATATAATAAAAAAAGTAGGTTTGGAAAGCATAGCGGGCTTTCATTCTGATTGGATAATTTTTGTAGATCATTTCGTGATTTTATAAAATCTGATTGGCTTATAGATTTATATTAAGAACGAGCTGAAGTAAATATTTTGTAAGATTAAATAAAAAGATACACTTATTTAAATTTAAGAATTACAATGATTTATTATAGTACTTGGATCTAATGTTATACGCGTATAATTCTATTATTATTTATTATTATTATTATTATTATTATTATTTTATTAAAAAAAATCTTAAATACGGAACTATCATTTTTTTATACATTATTTAACTATTCATATTTTAACAAATGCTTTTGTAGATTCGCATATACAAAAAGTAACCCATTTTAATTTGACCTATTATTAATTAAGAATCAAGAAAAAAAATAAGCATAATCTAAAATAATCTAAAAGATCTTTGACACAAATTTTGATTCGTGTTAACGATAAAATCCTTAAAACTAAATCACTTGCCAACAATAAATAATTATAGATAGAATAATAATTAAATTAATATAAATAAATTAAAATAATTAATCAACTACAATAAGTAAAAGCACACGAAACTTGAACTTATCTTTTAACATTTCGACACCTTTCATCAATATCAATATCGTTGAACAACCATGATCTAAACATATTAATAATCTTGCGAAGACTCACAAGAGACCTAAATACAAAAAAAAAACATTAATAACTTTTTCTTTTTAGAAATTCGTTCAGTCTAAATAATTAAATTGAAAAAAAACTTTTTTTATAGCTATATAGTTCTCATGATTATTCCTCTGTTTTCATGTTTTTAAGCCCAATATGCTCTATACGCTATGTTTAATATTCAAACCCCACATATTCGACGCTTCTTTTATATATTTTAACACCTTAATTACAATACTCCTCCACATTTCGACATTCACCTTTCTCAATGCACTAGATCTTAGGCTGACATACTAAAAGAAAGACAAGTAAAACAAATAAAAGCAAAAAAAAAAAACTTCGTTGCTTCATTTACTGATTTAACAATCCATACCTTTGTCTACTACCAAAAAAATAGTTCTTTATTTGAGTTCCTCTTGCTTGTCTACCAAGTACGGCATTTCAACATATTTGTTAACATACACCCTATTCAAGGGTGAAATATGTTGCTTCTCATTTAACTTCCGAATTACTTCGCGGATTACCGAATTACTTTGACAGTTTATAAAGTAAGACGTGAACTTCCCAATTTTTTTTGTCTTACACTCTAGGAATTCGTATTCGTGGCTCCGAATTCAATCTTGTGACAGAAAATCGTTACTTTAATAAGGCTTTCTTATGATAAGATGATCTTCAAAAATCAGCCAATCATAATAAAGCCCGCTATGCTGGTTTGGAATATTAGTTCCAAATATGTAGTATTTTTTACTTCTAGAAAAACAAGCAGAACTAGTTGAGACAAAACTTGCAACTTTCACTTACTAATTGCTTAGGTCGCCGAATCACCTTCCGGCCATTCAAAATTTTCACTTCTCATATAGCTTTTGAACCTATTGCATCTAACTACATCTCAGGTTAAAAAACAAAAAATCCAAAGGTAAAACATCAACGACTTAAGTTGGTTTTCATTTTGTATTACAAAAATTTTTTTCATATGAAATGTACTTATAAAGTACTTTAAAAATTATAATTGACTGTATAAAAAAAAAAGATCGTTGCCAATCATAATTATTCTAATTTTAGCCAATCAAAACAAACTTCTGCTATTCTTTTCTAATTACAAACTATATATAATATTTTTTAAAAAATTTTTTTAGCCCCTTTATCTTTTTTATACCCTATTAATCAAATAGCCTATTAGCCTACTATAAATAATTATTAGTACAAATTGCTAATTGAAAGCTATCAATTGACAAATATTTATTTATTACTACTAAAAAAGTTATTTTTATAAATTATTTCAACAATTTATTAACCAATAATATCATTTGTATAACAATATTAGAGATATAACTTAGAAATTATATATACTGTTGACTATAGTAATTACGGTACTAGAAATAGGAATATAACTAAAAATTAACTTAAAATAAAATAAAATTAATATAGAAAATTATTCGCTAAAAATGATTAGAGTGTTTATAACATAATGGAGATATAACTGTATTAGAAACAAACTAAAAGCTATAAAAATAATATTTTAAAAACATGTAAACATTTTTCAGAAATATGAAAAATTAAGAAAACGCTCTCTAACTATTGATGAGCCCACGCACAAGCATCAGGTTGTCCAGCATGAGCACTTAAAAAAAGGCCAACAACGATGTAATATTTATCAGGAATGTCCTTCATGCCAACGTTTGTCGATATAAGAACCCCGTTTGAATCACAAGGACATTTAACATTCGGGCATGGGCATCCTTCACCATTAAATCCGTAAATCCATCTCTGAAATTCATCAAGCAAACTAACTTCTATTTTGTGTTATTGGTGTATTGCCCAAAATTTCCAGTAACATTGAATAGTGTCTTCGTGTTAGGAACCAGATTTGCTGGATCGGTTTTCACACTAAGACCCGGTTTATTAAGGAAACATGGGTCATAACTTGAAGTTCTTTTATCAAGTTGGGTTGAAATAGTGAATGAAGTGTTCATGTTGCGAACCAGATTATCTGGAATGGCAGTTAAGCTGAGGGGGAAACTTGGTTCATAATCAGATGTTCTTTTACCAAGCTGGGTTGGAATAGCGTTGACCGATGCGGTTATAATTACTAATGTGAATATAAACAAACTTCTTAGTTGCATCTTTTTTTTTTGTTGGTGTTGTTAAAAGCTTGGAAAATATTTGGACTGGAAATTATTGATCGAAATTTGATCCTTCTTATAGAAAAAAATAATAAGGGCCAAGAAAATATTTCCTTGCCAATCGTCATATGAAACATTAAGATAGCATGAGATAGTTCGGATTGATAACAAAACACGAGAATCATATTCGACTAATGCTTAAAAATATCGCACATTTGACCATTTTGAGCCATTCCTGTGCTAATCTTGCACGATGCACGATGTTCATGATGCACATGCTGCACCTGACTTGCACATGTGCACATGACTTGCACATGTTAACGTATAAAAAATATATACATTTGATATTTTAAGCAAATTTTGCGTATTATGCACGATGTGCATGATGCACATGCCGTACATGTTCTGCACATGTTAACGTATCAGGTATATTAAATCATAACAATAAAGGTAAGCATTATTTGATCCAATAGTGCATAGATCCCATTTCAATATAATGCGATCTTTGATCAAGATTTTCTGTACAAACGATAATTAGCGCTTAGAAATTGCGTTTGGTGCTATGCTAAAATTACTTTTTTGGGTTGGTTTGGTTGTATCAACGTTTAATTTTGGAAACAGATTTTCGTTAAGTTAACTTTTTTAGGGGCCGTCTAAAGCCATGTACCCACGTGACATTTTCGTGTAAATCAACCAAACGGAGTCGCGAAATTTTGTTTACACGGATCAGCCCGAAGAAGTCAAAAACCAAAAAATAACGCGAGAGCATAAAAACGGCATTCTAAACCTATCTTGAGTCATTAATAAAAAATTTCGGGAAGGTAATTTTACCTATAGTGATCCTAACCCTAACCCCGACCCTAATGCTAAGTCTCTGATACGAATTTTAACTAACTAAAATTTCAAAAAAATCACGTGGGTACATGGCTTTAGTCATCCCTTTTTTAGTAATTTTGGGTTTCACGAATTAATCATTATAAACAATAGATATAAAATAGTAACACACAAACTACTTAATTATATTAAAAGCAATTGTAAATTCATAATAAACCTTAAGTGGTAAAAATAATTATTAAAAATTGATGATCTCATTGTCATTGTTATTTTTACTTTTAATTAATATATTGATTTTTTATATATTAAAAAAATTTACTGATTTATTTCAATTATAATCATTCTTGATTATTAAAGGGGATTTGAAATTCGCAACAAAAATATCATTAAAGCAATGAACAATTGTAAATTCATTATAAACCTTAAGTAGCAAAAAATAATTATTAAAAAAATTAACAATATCATTGTTATTGTTATTATTACTTTGAATAGATTGATTTTTTATATAGTAAAAAAATTTATTGATTTATTTGATTATAAACATTCTTGATTAACAAAGGTGATTTGAAACTCAGTACAAAAATATCATTAAAGCAATCAACAATTATAAATTCATTATAAACCTAAAATAGTAAAAAATAATTATTAAACATTGATGATATTATTGTTATTGTTATTATTACTTTAAATATATTGATTGTTTATATATTAAAAAAATTTACTAATTTATTTCAATTATAATCATTCTTGATTATCAAAGGTGATTTAAAATTAGTTACAACAATATCATTAGAGCTATCAAATATTCTAATTATAATTCTTTTTGATTATCAAGGACAGTCTTAAAATTCGAGTTACAAAATATCATAAAAGCAAAATTTATTTTTGATTATCTTGCTTAAATTTTTGATCTCATATATTCAAAAACCCATATTAATAACTGACTTCAATATTAGTCACAGATTCTATAATTGAAGATGATATTAACTCTCCTTTGCAATAATCTTTAATAATAAGATATTTTAAAGCCAATAAGTAAGAAGGCTACTAATTATTTAAAAACTAATATATATTTGAAGCAAATTACAAGTAACATTTATCATAAATTATTTAAATTTAATTATTACAGTCTATAAGTTTTTCTGGATGCAATAACCATTATTACTTAGAAATATGACCAAATAGATATAATATTTAACTTAATAAAAGATTCTTTAAGCAAGTAAAAATTCAATTCTTTATACCTAATATTATCAATTAATCAAAACACTAATATAAGCCAATTCCATTCTTAGAATATTTCTGAAAAACCTAAATTTAACCTTATTATTTTCTACAAATATCATTTAATATCATTGAATAATCCTCAAAAGAAGTCTGATATTTAATTGAATAATATAATAATTAAATAAAAAAATTGGAAGTTATGCATTTTATTTAAAATAAATATAAAGAATAATAAAAATAACTATGAATTATTTCTTGCTATCTATAACTATAAATATAAATAACTCATTAATAATGATTATTATAATAATTAAATCTATGCGTAGAATATTAGTTTTAAAAAAATTAAATAAATTAAAAAAATATATATAAGAAAAAAATAAAAAACACTACAGTAAATAGCCGGATACAAGACCCAGGTCTGTTACATTTCACCAATTTTAAAACCTATAATAGACCCGGGTATAGTATGCGGCTGAGAGCTTATATCATGTAGTGTAAAAATTTTAAACGCACATACACTTTGCACTTATAATATGCAATTTAGATTTTAAAAAAGAGCTACATTTAATTTAAGAAGATCTTGTGATCTGCACCCGGGTATAGTACATAGTGGGTCTACTATCTAGGGAGATCTTTTATCCAGGCATTTACGGTAATTACTAGATTTTTTAATTTTTGAAATTAAATACAAAAATAACAGAAATAAAAAATAATCTTCGGCAGTTTTTTGCTTAGAAAAAAATTTAAAAAATAAGATATTAATTTTTTTGCAATCTCCTTTGCTAAAACTGTCCAGTAGAAATGCTGTATATAGAACTGGAATCAACAAATTTATTAAGTACAAGTTTAAGGCCTTTAGGTTCAGTAATACAATGCTAGTAGAAGAAATAACAAAAGGAAGTTTATTAATGATAATTGGTTAATTTGTTTTTGTTAAAGGAAAATTGAATGTAATAAAAATAAAATAATATATATGAGTGTATAATAATTAAATTATTTAATAAGTTAACACTAAGAAAAAGCATTAAATTATTATACTAATTCTTATATTAAATTTTTTAAATTCTGGTTAATAACTCTCTCCTTTCAAAGGCTCATTAGAATCGTCTAATTGAGATGTTATTAGATCAAAAGTTAGTTACTTTCAAACCTTTAAGAAGTTTTAATAGATGATTTTGAATATGAATATTGGCCAATCAGATTTTATAATCCATATTTAATTAAAAGTTGGTGACTATAATAATGGTTTTTTATTAATAATATTATTAAAAAATTAAATTTTTATGGTTTTTTATTAATAAAATTATTAAAAAATTAAATTTTTATGGTGATAGTGATTATAAGTGATTTGTGACTATAATAAGGTTTTTACTATGTTTTAAGCCCATTGCACAAAATTGGGTGCTTAAATAGAGATGTGACTATATGGTGTGTGACTATAGGGAGGTCTGGTGTATTTTTAGTTGCTGAACAAGTTTACTTAGTGAATTAAGTTGGACTTTATTAGTAAAATTTTGTGAATTATAAGAATTTATAGAATTTTATTAATAAAATTCTATAAAATCTTATTATTCATAAATTTTTATTAATTAATTCTAATTTATGCATTAAGTAATCGTGCTCAGCACCTAAAAATACATTAAATTGGCAGAATTATTTAAATTTACTTTATTGATCAAAATTTAAAATTATGTACCTTTCCTCCAAATTTCAAGTAAAATAAAAACAACTTCTCCAATTTAATATATTTTTAAGTGTTGAACAAGTTTACTTAGTGCATAAAGTTAGAATTAATTAATAAAAATTTGTGAATTATAAGATTTTATAGAATTTTATTAATAAAATTCTATAAAACTTATGATTCACAAAATTTTCCAAATTAATTCTAACTTTATGCACTAAATAAACTTGATTAGCACAAAAAAATACATATAAACATATTCATATTCAGATTTCTGCAGACTTCAGACCAGACCCAGACTGAACTCATAATTGAGTTTAAGTCTGATCTGAGGTTTGAAATTAATAAATTTTAGAGTTTGAGTTTGCTGATCCCAGATCAGAATCAGACTGGACCAGACCTAAACAGGACCTAGAAGCAGTAGTCACACCAAGATAGTTATTTTGGTAGCAGAATTATGAGGTTATTTATTATCAAATATTGTTTTTGTATGGGCATATTAGTATTAAATTGCTTAGACCGCATACATGCATCATGCGCATGGTGCTCATCTCTAGACTCGCAATCCAATCAAATAACTTGAATTTATTATGTCGTATACAGTATGCTTTTTGAGGCGAAACGAAAACTACCCAATACTAGTTTGGGTCCTAATCCAAAATAATTTCGGATTTCAAAAAATTCGAAACTCCGAGACCGAAACCCGAAACAGTCCCGAAACTATAACCCGAAACTCAAAAATATAATTTTGAAGCTTTTAAAATTTATTATAATAAAGTTTACTCATTTTTAATGAAATAGAACCCAAAATGTAAAATTAATTTGAATAAATTATAATTTTAGGCCACGCAAAGTTGATTTTTCGTTTTGCATTACATCCGCCGACCCATTTTCAATTTTTTTTTAGATCCCAATTGTGCCAATTGATCGATTTTTGACATCTAATTTTTCCCACTATTTTCATCCGGTGTCACCCGATGCAGACCTTAATTTCCCGTAATTGTCCGATAAGACTGGCAGTAAAAATATGAATGCCGGTCCATTTTTTGATTCCTTGTTGTGCAAAATGAAAATTAACCTTGTATAACTTTAAATGTGAAACATAATTCTATTTGCAGTAAATTAAAAAAAAAATTCCGTCCTTCCATCCCGAATTTTGAAATCCATGTAATGCAAAACGAAAAATCAACTTTGCGTGGCCTTAACTTTATCAAATGATTTATTTTTCTTGCAACCTGCTTGGTTATGCATGTTTCGTATAATGGTAATTATGTTTATAAAAGTGAAACTTTTCACATACATAAACGCGATGATAATATGATAATGGGTATTACTACATAGATTATTTAGTATATAAAAGCGCCATATATTATAGTTATTGTATGGATGTGTGTGTGTAAGTTAGTTACAGACCGGTTCATATGAAAGCACGTGGCCTTCGGCCACGTGATTGAATATGAATCGGTGTTTAACTAACTTATACATACATATCCATATAATAACTATATTATCGTATGGGTCTGAATTAACAACCCGTGCGTCACTTAACAATAATAATAATTAAACTATAAAAAAAACTTTCGTATTGAATAAACCTTCGCTGCCCAACAAAATTGCAATTTAAAAAAATACTAACAAATTACAATATTAAAAAACAACCAACTAATTGATGTCTTTGTTTCTGCCAATTACAATTTATTCACTCCAGCCAATTACAATATTAAAAAACACACGACTAATTAGTTTCGTTCTAGTCAATTATAATTTTTTTAAAAATCTTCGTCCAAGCTATTTACAATATTTAAAGATACACAATTAATTGAAGTCTTTGTTCCAACCATTTAAATTTTTTTTAAAAAAAACCACATTTAACTACTTGTAAAAAAAACAAAAAATTTATAATATATCTTCGGCATTCAATCTATTACTATTATAAAAAAAATACCCAGTTAGATAAAAACTTTTGCCCAATCTATTACAATTATAAAAAAATACCCAAATAATAAAAGTCTTGCCTAATCTATTACAATTATAAAAAAATACCCAAATAATAAAAGTCTTCGCTTAATCTATTGCAATTATAAAAAACACCCAGATAATAAAAGTCTTCGCCCAATCTATTGCAATTATAAAAAATACCCAGATAATAAAGTCTTCGCCCAATCTATTACAATTATAAAAGAATACTCAGCTAATAAAAGTTTTCGCCAAATCTATTACAATTATAAAAATACCCAGTTAATAAAAGTCTTCGCCCAATCTATTACAATTATAAAAAATACCCAGTTAAACAAAATTCTTTGTCCAATTATAAAAAAATACCAAACTCACATATTAATACATAGTTTTATAGCAAAAACCGAATTCAGTTTTTGCTTGTAAAATAACTAAATTCACACCGGTCTATATGAAAATCCTGTGTCACGTGATTTTCATATAAACCCGTACGATAAGCTTTCAAAAAAAGCACGGGTTGTTACATAAGACCCATACGATAAATAATTATGCAGCTACAGATTACCATGGTAAAGTATTTTGTTGATTGTAAGATCTATTTAATTCCTAATATGGTAGTTAGTCTATGGACAATAACAAGTATGGGTAGTTGCGACAACCTGGTCTGTAACTGTAACTAGGCTATCGCGCTTGAGATTTTGCACAACACACGTATATCTTGCACGAGATAAATTAATCGATTAAGAAAATTTTTAGCATGTAAACTCTTAATAGAATAAATAAATATTTAATGACACATAACTTTATGCAAATTTAATATGAATAAATGTATTTGTAACACCCTGTTACGTAACAGCCTGTTAATGGTAGGGTTAGGGTTAGAGTTAGTGTTAGGGTTAGTGTTATATTAGGTTTAAAGTTAATATCAAGATTAATACAAAATTGTGAGAGGATCATTTTTCATTAGTATATCTAAAACAAGTTTACTAGTTAAATTTTGTATTATAAAGGATTTTAGGTATAGGGTGTTACATAACAGGGCGTTACGAATAGACTTATCCATTTAATATAATACAATATTATATTGTACATAATTTTTTTTATTGCAGCAAAATTTAACAAGTATAATTCGAGAACAGTTGATATATTTTTTTATACTTTTGATTTTAATAAATTCCTGAGATTTGTAGCATTTGTTTAAACTTAAAATCTATCAACCATCTTGAAATAAATAAGTACCAATATTTTCCAAGTATTTTGTCGCGCCCTTTAAATGCATGTATAATAGTAAAATTTTCATGAATTTAATTATATTAATGACTTTTCCTATTTATTTACAAAATTCATGTGAATATAACGAACTTATGATGGGATATACCATATAAAGACACTCAAATACTATAAACTTTACCAACATTCATATAATCAATTACTGGTAATCCTTTATGTTATGATTAAATGCAAATAATCGCCGATCGGTAATATAAATTGCAATATTGAATGAGAGACGCATAAATAGTAAAGGGAAATGCACATAGTAGCCAATAAAATATAAATGTTTATTCTAATATCAAATAACTATGAAAAAAAATACACAGTATTTTTTTTAAAAAAAAAAAAATAATAATAAGCAAATATTTCACGAGATAATAATATAATTGATACATAATTTCAATTTAAGTTGTTATATTCATTATAATTATAATAACAACTTTACTCAAATAATTCTTTTTTAACAATAGAAACTTCCACATCATCAGTCCAATAAGATCTAAAATATTTCCACACAGCATCAGTTTTAATTTCATAAACTTTACCAGATTTAGTCAAGTGTTGTAAAACTACTTTATCATTATTTTCTTCCCCAACACTAATTCCATCACAATTTAAATTTCTATGCCAAATAATAACACAATCTTTTGGTATTTTGATTGCGCAACTTTTTGCCACACTTTTTTTAAATTTTCGTAACGAAATATTTCTATATAATTTAATTACTAAAGGAGTAGAAGGATAGATCCAATGAAATGCACTTTGAAGGAAATAACTAAAGGGTTGCTTTGTTTTATTAGCATCATTTTCAGAATAAAGGTCTGGACGATTATGTAAATTTGGCGATCTAAAATTTTCAAGAACAAAATTAATTGAAATATTCGAATGAATTGAAACAAGAATGGAATTTATTCAAGTTATTGCGTACCTTTGTGTCATTAATTCTTGAGATATTGGGAGCGATAGATTGGGATTAATAGCATTACGTACCACTCTGGTAGTTTGTAAATTTGATTCGAAAGTTGAGCTTTTGGGGGTAATATTTCTCCGTCTGTTTGACGAAATCGCACTGCGATTTCCATCGAATGAAGTGGAGCTAGTTGCGGCAACATTGGAGCTAGTTGAGGCAATAGGTTCTGATTGACTTTCAAAAAAAATTTCTTCATCACTTGAGTTCTCATCACTTAAGTTCTCATCACTTGAGTTCTCATCACTTGAGTTCTCATAAATTGTTTCAAGTTTACGCGCTTGACGATACATCTGAGATAAAAAATACTACTAATTTATCAAGAGAGGCTCAACGAATGATTTTTGATATGGGATTTACAAGCATATTTATAAAAAAAAATTCATAGTATCAGCTTTATAAGTAAATTCGTAAGCTTTTATTCAACGCGTGAAGTTGGTTCTAAACTGATCGAAGGATTATTAATGTAAACTTTCTTTCTTAGGTGATCATAACTTCTTAGGTAATAAAACTTATAGATATTGATAATGCTTAATCATTGACGTCATTGTTTAGACAATGAACGAAAGAAAACAATACATATCGTTATTGAATGCTTAGCGGACAATAACTATATGTATTGTTTTCGTTCGTTCATTGTCAAAACAATGACGTCAATGATTAAGCATTATCAATATCTCAGTTTTATTACCTAAGAAATAAAGTTTACATTAATAGTCCTTCGATTAGTTTAGAACCAACTTCACGCGTTGATTAACAACTTACGAATTTACTTATAAAGGCCCCTTTCAAATGTTCAGACTCTTTTCATTGGTAATACTATATTCATCCTAATTTAGTAATACGGGTACTTTATTTAATTAGTAAAAAAAAAAAATATGTACTACATATGTACGTACATAAACTTGAATTGTTATCACGATAAGAATTGTTATAAATAAAATGCTATTAAAATATATTGGCCATTATCACAAAGTAACAACCAGGGTTAGATTTGGTCTAGGTATTATTTTGTGTGATAATGCAATATCTTATACGTATTGAGTCCGTTCATCAATATTGACCAATCAGGACCATCACACTTCGCATCATGTGTCAAGTGACTATATTATTTAAATATAAAGTAAATTGCAAAAATCATTATTGTAAAAGCGTGAATCCTCTCCGATTTCAATTGCTTACAGAATCTTAAAATTCAGACCAAATTGAATCCGAATCTGATATTGATATTGATCCATGTATGATGAAAATCTTGTCAAGTCTATTATCCTTTATTGTTTAAATAATCCATCTAGAATTATAAATGTTCTGACTACTGGTACTCTAATATTTTGTTTAATTATAATGAACTTCGGTTTCATCGAACTTTGAAAATGAAACCATCGACATTTTGGATGATCGTTAATAAAATACAAAACAATGAGATTTTTAAAGATATTCCACAAAGACAAGCCCAGTAGAAAAAAGTTTCCAGTAATTTTATATAGGTTAGGTGGAAAGCGACAATTTGGTATATTTATTCCAAATTTGGAATTGCAGAAGGTACTGTTCCATTATAAGAAATATGTTAGCGATTAGTACTAGCACGATAAAGATAAAATTAATAAATAAGGTGACACGTCTAGGGTTATTAGGAAAATATTTAAAAAAGATGTATCTGGCCACGTCGTTATAATCGATAAAATGTTGCATTACCTTCCAAATGTAATTGGGGAATTAGATGGATCTCATATGAATTTATTTGAAGCTCCTAGTAAATCAAATAAAGAAGTTTACTTTGCACGAAAACGTCGTTATGCAATTCACCTTCAAGCTGTTGTAGATAATCAGTTCATGATGCCAAAGTATTCCGAAATATCGTTGCAGGAATCAGCTTTTTGAGGAAACTGATTATGTATTAGCTGATTCTGCATATACAGTTTCATCAAATATAATTCCTTCATTTAAAATCTCTCAGTCTTAGATAAAAATCGGCAAATTGCATTTAATAAAAAACATAGCAAATCTCGAGTTGTAGTAGAGTAGGCATTCGGTCGATTGAAATGCAGACTTCGGTTATTGTAAGAGTTAAGAACAAAAAAATACCAATATAGCAACTGATTTAATTAATTTTATATAACTTATGAAGTTGAGTAAGTGGTGCCTTCAGAGCAAATATTAATGCATCATGCAATTTAATGATATCGTAGTAAAACACTGATTAAATAATAAAGGTATATATTTATTGCAATATCTATTAATACAATTAATACATATTATAAATATAACAAGCAGCGATTAGCTTGTGATCATGGTTGTACCAACTATTATAACGATATTTATTTAGACTATTGTTGAAGAGCTCACGTATCTTCCTCATCGTGGTTTATTTATTCATGAAACATTGAAGCATTACGATAAATTAAAATATTAATTGCAATTAATACTTGAGCAAATGTTTTTATCATTATTACCATTTAGTTGCGTACGTATTATTATGTTCGGAATACAAGCATGAAAATAATGAATCAACATGAAATTTCAGCCAATAATATTAATTGGAATGATGAAGTTATGACTAACAAATGAGTTGCGACAAATATCGGCTATTACGACATATGCTATAACTGATAAGATCACTTTTGACGTACTGCTCATCTTTTTAACGTAACCATGCATCCCCAAGTTTCTGGCCTATAGCGAGACTTCTATTCTTAAAAGGATCTCTAAACAATTTATATTGATGATTTAATGGGGTTAGCATATTAGATTATATACGAGTAGAGCCACGGACATATGCGATTTATAATAGGCAAATAAAATACGATTGATTTTTATCAAATTCACGTGATTTGTGCGGATTTGTGCGAGCATTATGAAAATGAATACTAAAAGCATATTTAATATAATTGTTATAACATACAATTACCATTTACTATTTGTATGTTATAATTATAATTATTACATCGCATCGCTATTAATTTAATTAAATCGTTTTTAATATTAACGTTATAATTTTTACCGGTCCAATTTCAACGATGGGAAAAGCAAAATTACAGCTTTAGAACATGTTAATTCCAATAACTATAAAGAAGACTTTATGTATCAATGATTAAATATTTTGTATCATTTGTAAAAAATATCATTAATCAACTAAAAAATCCATAATTGATAATCATCTTAATTTTGCATTGCATAAAAAAAGAAAAAATATGTAATTATCTTCAAATGAACAAAATATTGTTGAAATACAAGATATTAATTTTGTATTAGCTAAAGCATTTGTGGAAGCCAATATTCCACTTGAAAAATTAATAATCTGCAGAAGTTCTTTAAGAAAATTGAATCAAAGATGAGTTAATTATTAAATAATTCCTGTTGCCATATTGGGTTTGTGGTCCCATAGCTTTAGTTAAGCTACCAAACATACATGACAAGGTTGACAGGTCAAGTCGGACTGGAGGAAAAAGGCCTCTGTAACCAAAAAATGGAGCTATAATGGAATGTGAAGCCCTGTGGAAGTCCATGTGCATGTAACAGCAGATGCTGTAGAAGGTTCTATTATTTGAAGGTTGCATGCATAAGTTCTGGGCTGGATGGCTTAGGCACCAATTTCTCAGGCAGTCTAGGTACTGTACTTGTTTGTAAGGGTAACTGGAATAAAAAAAAACTGGAGTAGTGAGAAAAGTAGTGAAGCATAGTAAACCCTATGGTAAAGAATTGGTCTAACTAGCAAAGACTATTATAGAGAGTTGGCTTGTATATGTGAAATGTGTAATAATTCAAAAATGATATTTACCAGTCACTGGGCTAGTAATATATAGGGTTCCCAATTTGATTTAATTTGATTTGATTCGATCAAATATTTGATCTCAAATCAAATTCAAATACAGAAATTTCAAATCAAATCAAATTCAAATTAACAAAATTCAATTTGATTTGAAAATATTTAATTAAAATTACAAATAAATTTGATTTGATTTGATCAAATCAAATCAAATTCAAATCAAGAGCTTATTCGGTTTGATCAAATTCAGATATGCCTAATATTTGATTTGATTCGACATTGAGGAACCCTAGTAATATAGTAATATATGCAAAAGGTACAAATAGCAATGCAAGGGCATACCAATATTAAATACAACAAATTTGGATAAAAGTTGTAAATAGCACCTGTATTACATATCTAGTTGGAAGTAACATCATTATGCAATATAGCTTGATCTCACTAAAACACAGAAGTTTCTATTAATATATAAGCATAATACAAAACTATTATTGAAAGTATAAATACTATCTGGTAACTAGTCCTGGAATGAGAGCTTTAAGACCAGAAGGTATAAGGAGGTAAATAGTAGAATAGCTAAGTACCATACAAGGAGTTAATATAAAATTACAATTGTTTCTATAGTACAGGCATCCTTAACCAACAAGTTATTTATATAGGTGGCCAAATATTTAATACATGTATAACTTTACACAAAATAAATCAATATTATTGGATTATATGAATATTTGAATATAAACCAACATTTAATAAAAATTTTTTTATAATTTGGCCAGAATTATACTAATTTTAAATTATTTTGGTCAAAATTGAAGTGGCCAATTTTTAAATTTATTAATAAAATTGGTTAATTTTAAAAGAGTATAAATTGATTAAATTCTAATTACAGTATCTAAAAAAATAAACTTTATAACTTTGTAGTTATAAATATCTAGATGAAACTTTTTGCTAAAAATTTGAGCAATACAACAAATACATTGCAAGTATAATAGTTGTAGCATAAATCTTGAAATAGTTAAGTTTGATAACTTAGACTATAATATGTTAGAGTTTGTATTTGTAATTTATAAAATATAAATAAATTATATAAATTATATAAATTATAATAAAAAATTATAAATAAAGAGTTTATTTTTTAAAAATCCTATTACTATATTAAAATTTGAGTTTTGCTAAATCTTACCAGTAGTAATTATTACTGCTCTTATTTTTAACCAATTAGATCATAGGATCTTGTATAGTATCTTGTATAACTAAACCAAAAACAAAAATAAACAAAATATTTTACTATAATGGCTTATTTTCAGGTACTAAGCAAAAGTTTTTAGTACAAAATTTTACATATAATAACCCTAACCCTAACCCAAATTTTTAAATATTTATAATAGAGCCATAATGATCACTACTAGTGAAATTTAGTAAAATTCTTAATATATATACAGTATTGAAAGAATAAATCTAAGCAGAGGGCTTTTGTAAATTTCAAAAAAACTCAGGTTTATCACATAGAAATTTGCCAATCAGAAAATGGCCTATTATGCACATAATACTATATTGATTATATCATTGATGAACTCGTAAATATTCTTGAATTTTTTGAATATTACTTATGCCTCTAATTAATTAATATTTCATAACTATTTTTATGAATCTATTTTTTTTTTGGGAATTTCTAAGCATCTCTGGTCAGAGATATATAACTTATATATCTCTGGCCTGTGGACCAATCAAAACACGCAAATATCATGTGATAAAGCTTCGATCAGTAACCCGTATCTCCGAACTAAAGACTAAAGAGCCGAATCGCCTTGATCGACCTTCTTGATGTACCGTACCACTTTGCATGTGTGTGTTACCTGCCGTTACGTACGTACGTAAATCTTTGTTTGTGAGTGTAACCTATCGCTATCTGACAAACAATACAAACAATACAAAAAAATTTTTCTTGTTTACCTTGCACTAACGCCTTCAAACAGTACAAAAAAAAAAAATTTTAGAATCATAGAGAAGTATGGTCGCCTCTCTTTAAACTTGAACCTAGAACAGTACAAAAAAAAAAAAAAAAGTTTTAGAATCATAGAGAAGTATGGTCGCTCTCTTTAAACTTGAACCTAGATATGTGAACGCTTAATATACTCAGTATAGACTGAGCTTTGAATTTTTATTACGCTGTTTTAAAGGAAGAAAAAATCTTTCGAACTTTTGAACCTATTAATAAGATCCATAAGTTCATATAGTTAAAAATTTGAAATAAACGAAGAACCAAACGTACGACCTAATAAAGCACCAAAAGTTTCAAATCAGACTGTTTTGCCGAAGAAGGGGTCGAAAAGTTGAAAAAGCAAGTGGAAGAGGCTCGTAGAACTCGAAAATTTTACTCTGCACCAACAATTTCCGCCAAAAAAGTAGTGGTGTTGGACTTAAAAAAAATCAAGGTTAACAATGGCCAAAACGCAACAGGAAGTAACGTTACAAGTTCATGGTAAGGTTTTAGTCGGTTAAAAATGTACAATGATTGTGCAAAAGACTAATAACCGCCATAATTTTTTAAGAAGCTGCTCAGAATCAACCTTTAACCCTACTAGAACCTGAAAATACATTAGAACCCGAAACCCTAACCCTACTAGAACCCGAAATCGCAGAACCCAAAACCCTAACCCTACTAGAACCTGAAATAACATTAGAACCCGAAACCCTAACCCCACTAGAACCCGAAATAACATTAGAACCCAAAACCCTAACCCCACTAGAACCCGAAAAAAACACATTGGAATCAGAGACCCCATTGGAACTAAGTAGCTCGCTTTTTCAGTGTGACCAGGATTATGTCTCTCTTGAGGCCTTTAAATATGTCGCTGATCAATACGCTGAAGCAAGTGGGTTTAAAGTGATTTTCCTAAAAGGCAACAATCGCAGTGATGGCTTGCGTTCTACTCAAGTTTTTGCTTGCGATCGCTCCGGCGTGTTCAAACCTAAACCTAAGGATCCGAATAAAAAAAGCAGAAATAAAGAATCAAAAAAATGCAACTGCCCCTGGTCTGTTCGTCTCAATCATAATCCAGAGGACGATAAATATTACATCTCACAAGTCGATTTACGCCATAATCATTCGCTCATTCCGCCCCAACTCATGCGTATTTCGCCTGCTAGCCGCGAAATACCAGCTTTTATTAAGGAGGAAATTTTTACCGCAAGAAAAGCAGGAATATCAACACCACAGATCCAATCTCTTCTTACAATTAAGTACGGACCAATAGTGAAGAAGTGGATAATAAAGGATGTATATAATTTGATTGATGCTGATCGCATGTCACGTAGTGAATTTCAAGCCCATGACTTTCTTCTCCTCCTCCAACAAAAATGTAATAATGACCCCGAATTTTCTTATGAATTCGAATTGGATAGTAATAATAGGCTAAAACATGTAATCTGGGTGTATGCTGCACAAAAACGACAATATATGCGTTTTTATGACACGATCGTGTACGATAACACATATAAGAGTAACTATTTTTCGATGCCTTTTGGGGTGTTTACAGGCGTCACCAATAACGGTCTCTCTTATTGCGCTGCTGGTGCGCTGCTTCGTGACGAAACGTCCTCGAGTTTTGAATGGCTTTTTGAAGCTTTCCTTCGTATATTCGGCACCGCGCCCCATACTATTCTCACTGATAACGATCTAGCAATGGCCGATGCTATCCGTTCTGTCCTTACTAATAAGCATGGTACAAAGCATGGTCTTTGTATTTGGCACATGGTAAAGAATATAAGGTCCAATATGACCTCTAAGCTTGGAACGAAGTATAACATGTTTCACGCGGATCTTATGAAATGTTTAAGTCATTATATTGACCAAAACGAGTTTGAAAAGCAATGGAAATGTATAATGGAAAATGAAAACTATGCCGAGGCACAGTCGTACCTGGGAGTTCTTAGTCGGTGGCGTGAACGGTGGGCCCCGGCATATTTAAAAGATTATTTTTTTGCTGACATGTCGTCGACGCAGAGAGGGGAATCAATGAATAGTCTTTTAAAGGGCTTCGTAGACTGTAAAACAAGGCTCACGGAATTTTTGGCTGCCTTTGAACGTGCACTTTACTATCGCGAGGAGGCGGAACATATTTCTGCTTACAAGGAGCTTGTGTACCCCATACCTGTGGATTTTCCAAATCCAATTGAAAACCAGGCTGCTAGTTGCCTGACGAAATATGCCTGGAAGAAATTTAAGGCAGAATGGAGTGAAAAAGACGCATATGCGTGTGAGGAAATAACCGATGACAATGGAGTGCGTTGTTTTGAGCTGTCACGTTACGAAAGGCCAGACGTTATACGTCGTGTCTCCTATGATGGGAAGGTACTTGCTTGTTGCTGCCGCAATCTCGAATTTGCTGGAATAGTCTGCCGCCATTCCCTTGCAGTTGCGGTTCGCCTGTCTCTCGCTCAACTCGATCCTGTCCACTTTCCAAAACGCTGGCAAAAGGACCCGCCCGAGTTGGAGCTTGCAAAAGAATATGTCAATTTTTATAGCCGTACACAAACACAAGATCCAGGAACTTTAACATTACATGAATCATGTGGCCAAGATGACTCTCGAATCCGGTTCATGCATATTCATCGACTATCAGGGGAAATTGCAAGTAAGATTGCAACGGACCCTGATAAATGTGCAGATTTTACGTTGTACCTCGAGAAGTATTTGGAAGCATTATATGTCGTTGATGACGATCTTGTTTCGAATACTTCGGCATCCTCAGAACCTCCGTTAATCAGCAACCCTATAAAGAGCAAGGCTGTTGGGCGACCTAAAAAAGGAAGAATTAGATGCGAAAAGGAAAAGGAAAAAAAAGAAAATACGCCTCCTGTGAAAAAAAAGCGAGGCCGACCAAAAAAAAATCCTGAAATGGTCCCGACCCAAAAACGTGTTCGTGAAGGTGACTTTTTTTTTTTACATTATACTTTTTATTTTGGACAATTTTTTTGACTCTGAATATTTCTTTCATTATTATTAAGCGTGATGAGTTGCAAATGAAAGAAGCAAAAGTTTGGAATTATGTCATCAAATGGTGAATCGCACAAAATCCAAGTTTATCGTCAGAATGTGAAAACTGATAGGAGTTTTTAGCCTTAAAAGCACAAAGTTTTTTTTACCTAAAAACAATCTTAATAAAATAATTGAAATGCATTAGGTCATACGAAAAAATATTATTATTTCTGTATGTTATCTGATTTATTTTTTATTTGAATTATTACTGTTAACCACTGCTTACAAGTATCCTCCAAAAATAATACCCCAGCCCGTTTTTGAATAAGACACAGTACCGACAAGTACTACTCAATTTTAAAAATGGAGTTTTATGAATAAGACCTCGTTATTGTAAGCAGTGGCCAATGGTAATATTTGATGCGGAAGATCACATGAGATGTTGTAATATATTCGTAATTGAATTTAAACTATGACCCAGAATTTTTCTTTGTTGAAACCTAATTGTTTTTTAAATCGCTCATGTCACCACAGCGGGTAAGTAACAGACTACTATATAGCTTTTACAGTATATCATTTTAGAAATCACGATGATTCTGGTACATAACCTATCTAAATTACATATGTAACTCAACAGTTAGCAAGTATGAATAACGATAACATTTACAATAACCATAGAAATCACAAACTAACATGATTTGTCTAAATAATTTATAGTCGGTAAGTACAGTTTTTTTTGCATGAAAACTTTATAGAAATCACGATTATTTAACACAACTATCTAAATCTTTATGTAACTACTCTAATTTGCAGGTATGTATGGGTAATAGAATCTTTTACAGCAAATAATCATAGAAATCACGATCGTTCCAATATAAAACTAAGATAACCCTGTCAAAATTACTTATGCTATCACAGTCGGTAAGTCTGAATTTTTACAGCAAATCGCTATAGAAATAACGATCATTCCAATACAAACTTACTGACCCTATTTCAATCTATTTCACCACAATAGTCGGCAAGTACGGTGGTAGAATTTTCTTACAGCAAATCGTTATAGAAATCATTATCATTCCAATACAAAACTAACATAGAACTGTATAAATCATTTATGTTACCACAATAGTCGGTAAGTACAACAGAATTTTTTTATGGTAAATCGCGATTCTTCCAATACAAAACTAACATAACTATACCTAAATCACCTATGTTACCACAATAGTCGGTAAGTATAGTAACAGAATTGTTTTACAGCAAATCGCTATCATTCAAGTACAAATATAACATACTCTTTCTAAATCACTTATGTTACCACAATAGTCGGCAAATATGGTAACGGAATTTTTTTTTTACAGAAAATCGCTATAGAAATCACGACCATTCCAACACAAAACTAACTAAGCCTGTCTAAATTACTGTTATCACAATAGTCGGTAAGTATGGTAACAGAATTTTTTTACAATAAATCGCTATAGAAATCACGATTCTTCCAATACAAAACTGACATAACTCTATCAAATTACTATTTTACCACAATGGTCGGTAAGTATGGTAACAGAATTGTTTTACAGCAAATCATTACAGAAATCGCAAATCTAACATAACCCTAACTAAAACACTTACGTTACCACAGTAGTCGGCAGATACGGTAACAAATTTTTTTACAGAAAATCGCTATAGAAATCACGATCATTCCACCACAAAACTAACTAAGTCTGTTTAAATCACTGTTACTACAATAGTCGGTAAGTATGGTAGCATGATTTTTTTTTTACAGCAAATCGCGACCATTCCAGCACAAATCTAACATAACCCCGTCAAAATTACTTACGTTATCACAATAGTCGGTAAGTGCGATAACAGTTTTTTTTTACAGCAAATCGCTATAGAAATCACGATTCTTCCAATAGAAAACTAACATAACTCTATCTAAACACCTATGTTACCACAATAGTCGGTAAGAATTGTTTTACAGCAAATCGCTATAGAAATCATTATCGTTCCAGCACAAATCTAACATACCCTTTACCACAATAGTCGGCAAATATGGTAACGGAATTTTTGTTTACTATAGAGATCACGATCATTCCAACACAAAACTAACTAAGCCTCTCTAACCACAATAGTCGGTAAGTATGGTAACAGAATTTTTTTACAGTAAATCGCTATAGAAATCACGATTCTTCCAATACGAAACTGACATAACTCATCTAAATCACTATTTTACCACGATAGTCGGTAAGCATGGTAACAGAATTTTTTTACAATAAATCGCTATAGAATCACGATTCTTCCAATACAAAACTGACATAACTCTATCAAATTACTATTTTACCACAGTAGTCGGCAAATACGGTAACAAATTTTTTTTTACAGACGATCATTCCACCACAAAACTAACTAAGCCTGTCTAAATCACTGTTACTACAATAGTCGGTAAGTATGGTAACAAAATTTTTCTTACGGCAAATTGCTATAGAAATCACGATTCTTCAATACTAAACTAACATAACTATCTAAATCACTTATTTTGCCACAATAGTCGGTAAGTATGGTAACAATTTTTTTTTACAGCAAATCGCTATAGAAATCGCGACCATTCCAGCACAAATCTAACATAATCTCGTAAAAATTACTTATGTTATCACAATAGTCGGTAAGTGCGATAACAGTTTTTTTTACAGCAAATCGCTATGGAAATCACGATTCTTCCAATACGAAACTGACATAACTCTATCTAAACACCTATGTTACCACTATAGTCGGTAAGAATTGTTTTACTGCAAATCGCTATAGAAATCATGATCGTTCCAGCACAAATCTAACATACCCCTTTACCACAATAGTCGGCAAATATGGTAACGGAATTTTTGTTTACTATAGAGATCACGATCATTCCAACACAAAACTAACTAAGCCTATCTAAATCACTGTTACCACAATAGTCGGTAAGTATGGTAACAGAATTTTTTTACAGTAAATCGCTATAGAAATCACGATTCTTCCAATACGAAACTGACATCACTCATCTAAATCACTATTTTACCACGATAGTCGGTAAGCATGGTAACAGAATTTTTTTACAATAAATCGCTATAGAATCACGATTCTTCCAATACAAAACTGACATAACTCTATCAAATTACTATTTTACCACAGTAGTCGGCAAATACGGTAACAAATTTTTTTTTACAGACGATCATTCCACCACAAAACTAACTAAGCCTGTCTAAATCACTGTTACTACAATAGTCGGTAAGTATGGTAACAAAATTTTTCTTACGGCAAATTGCTATAGAAATCACGATTCTTCAATACTAAACTAACATAACTATCTAAATCACTTATTTTGCCACAATAGTCGGTAAGTATGGTAACAATTTTTTTTTACAGCAAATCGCTATAGAAATCGCGACCATTCCAGCACAAATCTAACATAATCTCGTAAAAATTACTTATGTTATCACAATAGTCGGTAAGTGCGATAACAGTTTTTTTTACAGCAAATCGCTATGGAAATCACGATTCTTCCAATACGAAACTGACATAACTCTATCTAAACACCTATGTTACCACTATAGTCGGTAAGAATTGTTTTACTGCAAATCGCTATAGAAATCATGATCGTTCCAGCACAAATCTAACATACCCCTTTACCACAATAGTCGGCAAATATGGTAACGGAATTTTTGTTTACTATAGAGATCACGATCATTCCAACACAAAACTAACTAAGCCTATCTAAATCACTGTTACCACAATAGTCGGTAAGTATGGTAACAGAATTTTTTTACAGTAAATCGCTATAGAAATCACGATTCTTCCAATACGAAACTGACAACTCTCCATCTAATTCATTCCAACGTAACTCTATCTAAATCACCTATGATGTTATACAATAGTCAGCAGGTACAGTAACAAACCTTTTTGCAACAAATCACTATAGAAATCACGAAATATTCAATACTAAACTAACATTGCCCTATCTAAATCGCTTATGTAACTACAATAGTCGGTAAGGACAGTACCAGTTTTTTTACAGCAAATCGTTATTATTTCCAATACGAAATTAACTTAACCATATCTAATGTTACCATAATAGTCGGTAACAGCAGCAAATCACTATGGAAATAGCGATTATTCCAACCCTACCTAATCGCTTGTCACTGCAATGTTGTAAGTAGGGAGTTTACTAATTTCCCCGCCACTTCTGATTGGTTCTACTAATTATTCACATATCGGAATATCTATGCTATTAATCAAATTTTATAGTACTCTGATAGTGAAGTGGCGGGAAAATTAGTAAACCCGTAAGTAGGTAGCAAAATTTTTTTAAGAGCAAATCGATATAGAAATCATGATTATTCCTAACTTACCTTCCTAAATCATTCATAGTGGTAAGCATAGTAACAGAATAAATCCATCACTAAAAACCGCGATTGTGTCAAAAAGTTCATGATTTTTGCAATTTGTAATTTTATTGAATTTTAAATAAACTATAGTTCCGATCTGTTTTTCCGATCTGTTCTTCCGATTTAACCTCGGAAATAGTCTTTAATGCCGTTTTTGTCACATGATATAATCACATGATTTTTTGCTTTTTTGATTGGTTATCGGGCCAGAGATATATAAGTTATATATCTCTGACCAGAGATGCCTAGAAAAACCCTTTTTTTTTGGTACTTTCTTGTACAAATAAACCTTAATATTCTTTCTTATATTAATTTTCAAAACTTTGCAGTATGTACACCTTTCTGAAATGCATATAAGCTTTTATTTGCACTTGCTTATAGTTGAAACATGGTATTAAGTTTCAAAACTAATACTTTTAAAATTTATTTTATTTTTTAACCAATTTTTTTTAAGTTTTTTTTCCTTTAAAAAAACTAGAAAAAGGTAATGTTTTGTGCACTAGAGCTTTTAATTCTTAGGTCTTATACTTAAAATAGTTTATTTATGAAACAATATTTCAATATCCAAACATTTAAGTCAAGTGAAGCAGGAGCCAGTTATTTTCTAATATTTAGTAGAGTAAGGCTTATGATTCAATGATGGATTTTTTCTATAGAGTAAGGCTTACAATTTGATAATATATATATGATGAAATTTAATATAGAGTAATTTTTATTTTCTAACTAATAATAATTCTTTTTTATTTTTATATTTTTTTTATATTAAGTTTCCAAATTGGATAATAAGTCTTTTATTCAAGTCTGTGAATCAAAAGAGCTTCTTTGGACAATCTGTCATTGTTACAAGGAAGAAAATACAACTAGCTATACAATGTTACACTTGAAAATACCTCACGATAACATATGAAATTGATAGTCATCGACTTCATTTAATGCTGATTATATGAAATCACCGATTATTCATACACGATCATGTGCATAATCTGGATGATCACGGGATAGACATTCGGAATTCTAAATTTATGCCTGCTCATTTTATTTTCTCTTTTTACTCATAATATTTTCATAATAATTCTTTTTGTTCCTTTTAATTCACAATCGATTAGAGAAGATAGTCTGTAAAATAGAATAAAATAGTCATTAGTAGTGTAGATTGTAACCCACAATTCATGTATATAAACCTGCTCTTTTTGCCTCTGTAGCAAAGTGGATTTGGTTTACCCTTTTATTAATTTAGTTAGAATTGAATTCTCTCTTGTAATCCTTAATTCCCACTGAATAATAAAGTCTTTGTACATGTCCTCATACATGCTATAAAATATACTTTATTTTTTTAAGTAGAATCTTATATTTTGGTTAAGAGAAATTGTGTCTCTTATTGTTATTTATTGTTTGTAGTAAAGTAACTAACCTCTTATATCTTCTTATATAAGTGTGTTGCTGCCTCTTTCATAAAAGCCTTATTTAATCCTCTCTGTCAAGTCATACACTAACATTATTATTAGCCTGTTATATCACTATAGTTGTAGTCTTCATACTATAAACTATCTGTTTCTTGAATTCTTTTGAGAGGTGAATTCCAAGTGTGACAACAATACAACTTTTGGTTGTCTAATTTAAGTAGTCTGCCCTAAGGTTCTATATTAGCTGCTATACCTGCAACCCAACTAGCGGATTGCCTATTTAAACCCTCTGGGTCAAGTTACTCTTGCCAATCCTACTTGTATCACCAGTACAGATTCTCCATTACATAAGTTAGTCAAGGTCAGTCCTGAATGCTGTCAATGAATATCCTCTTAGGACTAATTTATCCTCACAGAACACTTGGTAGAGCAGTTCTGTTCCACCCAGGTATTACTTACACTCTGGTAACTTATGCATTTACTGAAGCCAATACTTGCATTTAGGAAGATACTCTGCAACCTCTACTATTACCTACTTTTGCCATTGTAAAGTTCGCTCGGACTCCAGTATTTACTATTACCTTGCTATTGTTCTTTTCCAATACATCCCAGATTTTCATTCCAGTTAGCCCGAAAGAATTGATCTACTTGGCATTAAGTACCATATGGTTTTTCTTCTCTAGTACTTATTTTTATAGCATAGGTCCTTTTTCTCCAGTGCGAACTCTAGCAGCCTGGTTGGTAGACCTTGTTCCTTAGTCACAATTATTTGGTTCTCTGGCTCTGGTTTCTGATACTTAAGTTTTAGTAGCAATGTCAAAGATCTTTGCTATCTCCTTACCCGGGACTTGTCAAATAGGTTTCTGTGTATAATGATTTACAACTATGCCTGAAAGATTCTATTCAAAACTGCTACCTAACTATGAGCTTGATCATATTAAAAAAGCTATAATATAAAAAATTTGAAGCATCTAAAAACTATTATCATACCATTGGAAATCAAGTATTTAGCAGTAAGAATGCTTTTGTAGAACTATTTAGTAAATATCTTATACAATTTTCTCTATTTGGTAATTTTTATCAATATTGTTTTAGTGAAAACAATCATATACAAATATCTTTACCGTATTTACTCGAAATAACGCACATGGTCGTTATTTCAAAAATTGCATTTTCTTAAAATAGTATGTAGGTTTCGAAATAATACCCATGTGCGTCCAAATATAATGAACACTCCAAATGCTGAATTAATAATCTGCTGAAATAATGAATTCAAATAACAAGCGGAAATAAGAATTTTTTTAGTCAAAAAATCTGACTTAGATCGGAAAGACTATATATAAAATTATTAAGAAATACAGGTTTTTTATGCATCGCACATATAACGGACAATTTTTTAGAAATTAGACCTTTACCCCGAAATAATGCCCATGCGCGTACTCGAAATAACATGCATCCTCTTGAAATAACACGCAGGTGCACGTTATTTCGAGTAAATACGGTAATAATGATTATTCAAATTAGAATTTTCTATTTAGTGCTTCTATATATACTATATATATAAATATGAGTAAATATGCGTTTGCTTTTTAATATTATTAACAAAAAGTTTTTATAGTAATTATATTTTATATATATAGTAAAATATACTACATACTTTAGTATGTATTTTACTTGTAAATAATAATTTGTTTATAAAATTCGACTACAAAACTGGCAAATAATAAAAGTTGATTTATATTTGGACCCAAAATTTTGGGGTTACTCAAATACGATAAACCAAATATGCTAATATGATATACCAAGATATCTTATAATATCTTTTTTTTTCTCGAAGATAGGCCACTTCAATTTAAATCTATATTTAATATAATCTCTTTCGATTGAGCAAATAATCGGAGAAGCTAAACAACTATATATATATATCACTTTTCATATTACTAAAATGAACCTATACAAAAAAATTACTAAAATTAGAGTAGCTGCATGATGCAGTTGTACTAAGCCTAGGAATATAATAAAAGTTACCATATTATTACAAAATAACAATTATATCCATTATTTTGAAAATTGTATCCTCTAAAAATAACATACTTGGTTTCAAAATAACACTCATGTGCATCCTAAAATAGTGCACACTATATATAGAATACAATATAATTGAATGCATAACAAAGGTGTTCATGAATGCTTCATATGGGCCCTCAAAAGTAGAAACCAGACAATTTGAAAAATCACGGGTTTTGAGAAAATTGGCAAAAACTATTTTGTTATACAAAATTAAAACAATTTAAAAATAGTATATTCATAATTAACAAACCTGTTTAAACAGGATTACTAGATCTGTAGACCTGTAGATTGCTTTTAAAATCTCAGTAAATCTATTTTTAGATTATAGTGTCAAAAGCATTTAACCATTGTATCACAAAAATTTATTAAGTGATTAGACTTTTATTAATAAGTAAAAAAGTTTGGGCTTTAAATTTTACACCTGATCAATCAAACAGGTTAATTTTCAAAAAATTGTCAAATTGTTTGGTTTCTACTTTTGAGGGCCATATTTATTCTTTTTAGCTTTATTTGCTTCAAGAATAACTATCATTAAATGTTCAATTAGTGCTACTTTTATTTTAGCAGATTTCTGATAATAAATTGTTATGGTTTGATTTAATACTAGAATACTAGTGTTGCTTATAAAGTGTGATTATGATTTCAAATCCAACATTTATTTTTGATTACTATTCTGAGACTATACCGGCAGTTGTCTGACGCTCTTCCATCCGATAGTAACATTTGGTACCAGTTGTATGGATTCACGCGTGCCTCTCAGTTTTCAGACCCTCGTCCCTTTACATTCATTCAAATACATTCTTGAAACTAAATCATGACTATCCGAAACTCCTTTGTCTACAAACTCATCCACTTGTTGATTACTCATGGAATGCTTCCGACTTCTCTAAATTTGACCTCAACCCTACCTGCTGAATTAGATACAAGATCCTTATATTTTTCTACTATATCGTCCAAATATTCACAAGTCCATCAATACCAACTTCTAGTAAAAGAAAATGATGAAAAGAAAATACTGCCTCTGTAATCACTACCAACAACAAGGACATCACGTTGCTCACCGTTCCTGCTACATTTGATAAAAAATTGGGCCTCCACTTAAAAAGAACCATCCCGATGAAGAAACCAAGTACATTGACTTAAAGTGCAATGATAAAAACATTTGGATACTGAATTTCAAACTTTTATTTTTTTGTGTTTGTAAATTGTTGCTGATTCGAGGAACCAAATGTCATGAATATAGCCTGGTACTGGCGGGAATGAGTACTGTGCAGGAGAAGGAACAGCAGCAAAATTTTTTTGTTTGTATTTTTGTTTAGGTGAACCTGCCTGTAAGTCGTATATATCTGCGCGAAAATTGGATTTTCTTTTTTTTCTTGAAATTTTGTATTATTTTCTTTTATTATTGTAAATTTAAAGTTTGTTGTAAATCGAAGCTGGGAAGATACAATCACGTACTCTTCGAATGCTGGGGCTAGGAGAATTCTATTGCATACTCCCTAGTATGAAGAATCGACAGAATTTTGAAAGAACAAAATTTTACGTGAGGCATTTACTTATTTTCAAATCACTTTATATTTAAATTTTCTTTTGCTCTGACTTCAAAGATTTTTTTTGGCAGCATTTTTTTTTTGCAAAGACCATGAGATAAAGTGGTAGATTCGATCTGAAAATTTTTGGAATTTTGTGAGATTAATTTTTTGAATACAATCATTTCAAAGCCGAAGCGAACCTTTGTATTTATTTAAAGTTTTTCGCAGGAGCTCGAAAATTAAAGAGAAGAGTCTGTTACCCCTGTAACTTAAATTTTTATCTCCTCTGCTTTATTTGATCGACCATCATTACATTTGATCATCTTCAAACCTTTCAATCGTACCTCTGTAACACATGTTGCTCCTATTACCTTATTTAGATATTATTAGTAATATAGACATTCGACTTGTCACAACAGCCTTACTTAATCATAGAATGAATTATTTTTTCTCCTTATTACGCCATTGCTTCTGTACACAGATTAATTATGTACAAATTATTATTACTTCGTTCAGGGACAAACAAACATGAAGCATTTAAATATTATCATCTCACCCCTCGCGCACAAGAATAGTATGATTACACTTATAGGTGTTAAAAGAATATTAGCATATAATTATAAATGCATTTGTGCATATCTCAAGGACGAATTGATTGTGTATGCCAGAAGGAAGTTAAGCCGACAATTGTGTAGTTTAATTAATTATGTATATCGAACATGTATATAAGTATGATATGTTCGCTCATTGACGTATCATTAATGTGATATAATATTAGAAAAGATGTATGCCCTTTGAACCCTACTTCTAATAAAGAGATTTCTCACTAATCATCCCCACTAGTAAAATTAATTGTCTTAATGCGCATCTACCATGAATATACATTAATCATCAGAATCTTGAGTTTCATCTCGATAACCAGTATTGCTTATAAAGTGTGACCATGATTTCAAATCCAATATTTATTTTTGATTGCTATCCTGAGACTATACCAGCGGTTGTCTGACACTCTCCCATCCGTTATAACACCAGTAATTATTATACCTTATCTGCTCATCTCGATAATATCTTGTCCCATTGACCCATCCTTCTTCTACTTCAATATTCAGTTTATAATCTATTCCTTTCTGAAGGTTCCTTTCTTATGTTTTGCGTCATTATCGCTAGAATATTCCTTTGACGATACCCAAGCCTCTAGTATGATAATTCTAAGTCGATCGTTACGATCTACAATTATTCAATTCTGCTACGCCTTAATTCAGAAAAACCATTTCCTTGTGACACTACGAAGAAATCAACAGGTTGATATAACGAATGAAGAAATAATCTACAGGCTTAAAGATCGAAGCAAAAATTGTAGTATTGGTAATTGGAGGATATAACAAAAGAAAAAAAGATCTACAGGTTGAAGGAACTGAAAAATTGTATTATAGATAATATGTAAATGTTTTATATTTGATTTTTCAACCTTGATAATAATTCAATGCTAAGGTTATAACAATAATTAGGATTTTTTATACTGGCAGATTTTTGATAATAAACAAATATTTTATGCATATTCTTTTTAAAGTTAGAACTATAATAGGCTTAGAGTACTGTGTAATGATGCCAAAAAACAAAAAAAAAATAAGGTCATAAATCTACAGACGATACTTTATATATGTGCAGGTTTTAAAAAATAAATAATTGCTTTTTACTATCACTAAGTAGAAGTTCAACAATAGGTTAATTGTTCCTCTATAAATACACATATATGTATTAAGGTTTGGATTTTCAGCACTAGTACAGGATAACTACTTGTTTATACTTGTGATTGATATAATTTAGAAAATTATTTGTCGCTAAGTTATGCATTCTTTATTGAGGTTTTTTGATTTTCAGATAGATATTTATATACTTCACATAGGTGCTATTTTGAACATCTTATACATGCTTAAAAAATTAGATTATCTCAAAAATAGAGCACATATGTGTACTCAAAATAGTATGAGGTAATTGGAACACTATGCAGGTGCATGTTATTTTGTGGTAATATAGCATATTTTTTTATATATTTATAGCCAAATTTTATTTTATTAGTAATTTTAAAAAAATTATATTGTTTATTTTGTAATATTAAAAAATAAACTTTATAATTTGTTTTGCTTAATTGTTTGTATATTTTTATAAAAAATTTTTTTTAACTAAATATTTTTATTTTTTATAAAATTTTAAAAATTATTAGTTTTTAGTTGCTAATTTAATGTGCTTTGCATTATAGTCTTATCAGACAGTAAAATATAACAGGACTCTAGAAGCTTCTAATATAGGCTATAATCAATATACTAAAAACCAAAAATTAATTTTTAAATTTAGTAATCAGAATTTAATAATTTTATTTTAAAAAGTTTATTCAAATTGAACTACTAGATACTATAATAATTGCAAAAACTGTTGTTTTTTCATTACAATTTTGGAGTTTGCTAAAGTATATAGTAAATTATCTATATACTATATATCTAAGGCCTACTATGACTAATTTCTGTAGTATTTTGTAGCTTAATACTAAGCTATATAAATAATTATTAGTACAAATTGCTAATTGAAAGCTATCAATTGACAAATATTTATTTATTACTACTAAAAAGTTATTTTTATAAATTAGCTCAACAATTTATTAACCAATAATATCATTTGTATAACAATATTAGAGATATAACTTAGAAATTATATACTTTGCCTATAGTAATTACTAGAAATAGGAATATAACTAAAAATTAACATAAAATAAAATATAATAGTAATTACTAGAAATAGGAATATAACTAAAAATTAATATAAAATAAAATATAAATCAAATAAAATTAATATAGAAAATTTAATTACTAAAAATGCTTAAGTGGTTATAAATACTATGGAGTTATAACTATATTGGAAACAAACTAAAAGCTATAAAAATAACATTTTAAAAACATGTAAACATTTTTCAGAAAAATGCAAAATTAAGAAAAAACTCTCTATATTGATGAGCCCACGCACAAGCATCAGGTTGTCTAGCATGAGAACTTAAAAAAATGTCAACAACGATGTAATATTTATCAGGAATGTTCTTCATAACAATATTTGTTGATATAAGAACCCTGTTTGAATCACAAGGACATTTAATATTCGGGCATGAGTATTCTTCACCATTAAATCTGTAAATCCATCTCTGAAATTCATCAAGCAAATTAATTTCTAGTTTTGTGTTAATGGTGTATTGTCCAAAATTTCAAGTAACATTGAATTGTGTCTTCGTATTAGGAGCCAGATTTGCTGGATTAGTAGTCACACTAAGACCCGGTTTATTAGGGAAACATGGAGAATAACCTGAAGTTCTTTTATAAATTTGGGTTGAAATAGTGTATGAAGTGTTCATGTTGGGAACCAGATTATCTGGAATAACAGTTAAGCTGAGAGGGAAATTTGGTTCATAATCAGATGTTCTTTTACCAAGCTGGGTTGGAATAGCGTTGACCGATGCGGTTATAATTACTAATATGAATATAAAAAAGTTCTTAATTGGATCTTTTTTTTGTTGTTGTTGTTAAAAGCTTGAAAAATATTTGGATAGAAATTATTGATCGAAATTTGATCCTTCTTATAGAAAAAATAATAAGGGCAAAGAAAATATTTCCTTGCCAATCGTCACATGAAATATTAAGAAGCATGAGATATTTCGAATTGATAACAAAACACGAGAATCATATTCGACTAATATCGCATATTTGACCATTTTGAGCCATTCCTGTGCTAATCTGCTGCGATGTTCATGATGCACATGCTGCATGTGCACATGACTTGCACATGTTAACGTATAAAAAAATACATTTGATATTTTAAACAAATTTTGCATATTATACACGATGTGCATGCTACACATGCTGTACATGTTCTGCACATGTTAACGTATCAGGTATATTAAATCATAACAATAAAGGTAAGCATTATTTGATCTAATAGTGCATAGATCCCATTTTCAATATAATGCAATCTTTGATCAAGATTTTCTGTGACAAATGATAATTAGCGTTTAGGAATTGCATTTGGTGCTACACTAAAATTACTTTTTGTGTTGGTTTGGTTGTATCAATGTTTAATTTTGGAAATAGATTTTTGTTAAGTTAACTTTTTTAGGGTCATCTAAAGCCATGTCCCACATGACAATTTAGTGTAAATCAACCAAACGGAGTCGCGAAACTTTGTTTACATGGATCAGCCTGAAGAAGTCAAAAACCAAAAAATAACGGAAAGCATAAAAACGGCATTCTAAACCTATCTTTGGCCATTAATAAAAAATGTCGAGAAGGTATATTGATCCTAACCCTAACCCTGACCCTAATGCTAAGTCTCTAATACAAATTTTAACTAAAATTTCAAAAAAATTACGTGTGTACATGGCTTTAGCCATCCCCTTTTTTAGTAATTTTGGGTTTCACAAATTAATCATTATAAACAAAAGATATAAAATAGTAATACACAAACTACTTAATTATATTAAAAGCAATTGTAAATTCATTATAAATCTTAAGTGGTAAAAATATTTATTAAAAATTAATGATATCATGGTTATTGTTATTATTACTTTTAATATATTGATTTTTTATATATTAAAAAAATTTACTGATTTATTTTGATTATAATCATTCTTGGTTATCAAAGGGGATTTGAAATTCATTACAAAAATATCATTAAAGCAATCAACAATTGTAAATTCATTATAAATCTTAAGTGGTAAAAAATAATTATTAAAATTGACAATATCATTGTTATTGTTATTATTACTTTGAATAGATTGATTTTTTATATAGTAAAAAAATTTAATGATTTATTTGATTATAAACATTCTTGATTATCAAAGGTAATTTGAAATTCAGTCAAAAATATCATTAAAGCAATCAGCAATTATAAATTCATTATAAACCTAAAATAGTAAAAAATAATTATTAAAAATTGATGATATCATTGTTATTGTTATTATTACTTTAAATATATTGATTGTTTATATATTAAAAAATTTACTAATTTATTCAATTATAATCATTCTTGATTATCAAAGGTGATTTAAAATTTGTTACAACAATATCATTAGAGCAATCAAATATTCTAATTATAAATCTTTTTGATTATCAAGAACAGTCTTAAAATTCGAGTTAAAAAATATCATAAAAGCAAAATATATTTTTGATTATTTTGCTTAAATTATTGATCTCATATATTTAAAAAACTACATTAATAACTAATTTCAATATTAATCATAGATTCTATAAATGAAGATGATATTAACTCTCCTTTGGCATAATCTTTAATAATTAGATATTTTAAAGCCAATAAGTAAGAAGGCTCCTAATTTTTTAAAGACTAATATATATTTGAAGCAAAATTACAAGTAGCATTTATCATAAATTATTTAAATTTAATTATCACAGTCTATGAGTTTTTCTGGATGCAATAACCATTTTTACTTAGAAATATGACCAAATAGATATAATATTTAACTTAAATATAAGATTCTTTAAGCAATTAAAAATTTAATTCTGCACATCTAATATTATCATTTAATCAAAATTCTAATATAACCTAATTCAATTCTTAGAATATTTCCGAAAAACCTAAATTTAAACTCATTATTTTCCACAAATGCATTCATTATCATAGAATAATCCTCAAAAGAAGTCTAATATTTAAATGATTAATATAATAATTAAATAAAAAAAATTGGAACTTATACATTTTATTTAAAATAAATATAAAGAATAATAAAATAACTATGAATCATCTCTTACTATCTATAACTTTAAATATAAATAACTCATTAATAATGATTATTATAATAATTAAATCTATGTGCAAAATGTTAGTTTTAAAAAAAATAAATAAATAAATAAAAATATATATATGGAAAAAGCTATAAAAACACTAATTACTAGATTTTTTTAATTTTTTGAAATTAAACACAAAAACAACAGAAACAGAAAAATAATTTTTAACAGTTTTCTGCTTAGAAAAAATTTAAAAAATATGATATAAATTTTTTGCAATTTCCTTTGTTAAAACTGTCACAGGTTCAGATAAAATATGCAGTAGAAATGCTATATATAGAACTGGAATCGACAAATTTATAGTAATACAACACTAGTAAAAAAAATAACAAAAGGAAGTTTATCAATGATAATTGGTTAATTTGTTTTTGTTAAAGGAGAATTGAATATAATAAAAAATAAAATAATATATATGAGTGCATAATAATTAATTATTTAATAAGATAGCACTGAGAAAAAGCATTAAATTATTATACTAATTCTTATATTCAATTTTTTAAATTCTAGTTAATAACTTTCTCCTTTCAAAGGCTCATTGGCATCGTCTAATTTACTTTCAAACCTTTAAAAAGTTTTAATAGATAATTTCGAATATGAATATTGGCCAATTAGATTTTATAATCATATTTAGTTAAAAGTTGGTGACTATAATGAGGGTTTTTTATTAATAAAATTGTTAAAAAATCAAATTTTTATGGTATAGTGATTATAAGTGATTTGTGACTATAATAAGGTTTTTACTATGTTTTAAGCCCATTGCACAAAATTGGGTGCTTAAATAGAGATGACTATAAGATGTGTGATTATATGGAGGTCTGACTGTATTTTCAGTTGCTGAACAAGTTTACTTAGTGAATTAAGTTGGACTTTATTAGTAAAATTTTGTGAATAATAAGAATTTGTAGAATTTTATTAATAAAATTCTATAAAATCTTTTTATTCATAAATTTTTATTAATTAATTCTAATTTATGCATTAAGTAATCGTGTTCAGCACCTAAAAATACATTAAATTGGCAGAATTGTTTTTATTTTACTTAAAATTTGGTTAAATTTGACTTTATTGATCAAAAACTTAAAATTATGTATCTTTCCTCCGAATTTCAAGTAAAATAAAAACAACTTCTCCAATTTAATAAATTTTTAAGTGTTGAACAAGTATACTTAGTGCATAAAGTTAGAATTAATTAATAAAAATTTGTGAATTATAAGATTTTATAGAATTTTATTAATAAAATTCTATAAAATCTTATGATTCACAAAATTTTACTAATTAATTCTAACTTTATGAACTAAACAAACTTGATTAGCACAAAAAAATACATATAAACATATTCATATTCAGATTAGTCTGCAGACTTCAGACCAGACCCAGACTGAACTCATAATTGAGTTTAAGTCTGATCTGAGGTTTGAAATTAATAAATTTTAGAGTCTGAGTTTGCTGATCCCAGATCAGAATCAGACTGGACCAGACCAAAACAGGACCTAGAAGCACTAGTCACACCAAGATAGTTATTTTGGTAGCAGAATTATGAGGTTATTTATTATCAAATATTTTTTTTGTATGGGCATATTAGTATTAAATTGCTTAGACCGCATGCATGCATCATGCGCATGGTGCCCATCTCTAGACTCGCAATCCATAATTCAAATAACTTGAATTTATTATGTCGTATATACTGTTTGAGGCGAAACGAAACTACCCGATACTAGTTTCGGAAGGGTCCCAATCCAAAATAATTTCGGATTTCAAAAAATTCGAAACTCCGAAACCGAAACCCAGAAACTATAACCCGAAACTCAAAAATATAATTTTGAAGCTTTTAAAATTTATTATAATAAAGTTTACTCATTTTTAATGAAATAGAACCCAAAATGTAAAATTATTTTTGAATAAATTATAATTTTAGGCCACGCAAAGTTGATTTTTCGTTTTGCATTACACCCGCCGACCCATTTTCAATTTTTTTTTTTTTAGATCCCAATTGTGCCAATTGATCGATTTTTGACATCTAATTTTTCCCGCTATTTTCATCGTGTGTCACCCGATGTAGACCTTAATTTCCCTTAATTGTCCGATAAGACTGGCAGGAAAAATATGACTGCCGGTCCAATTTTTTGATTCCTTGTTGTGCAAATGAAAATTAACCTTAAATGTGAAACATAATTCTATTTCCAGTAAATTAAAAAAAATTTCCGTCCTTCCATCCCGAATTTTGAAATCCATGTAATGCAAAACGAAAAATCAACTTTGCGTGGCCTTAACTTTATCAAATGATTTATTTTTCTTGCAACCTGCTTGGTTATGCTTGTTTTGTATAATGGTAATTATGTTTATAAAAGTGAAACTTTTCACATACATAAACGCGATGATAATATGATAATGGGTATTACTACATAGATTATTTAGTATATAAAAGCGCCATATATAATTTTGCAGCTACAGATTACAAGTATTTTGTTGATTGTAAGATCTATTTAATTCCTAATATGGTAGTTAGTCTATGGACAATAACAAGTATGGGTAGTTGCGACAACCTGGTCTGTAACTGTAACTAGGCTATCGCGCTTGAGATTTTGCACAACACACGTATATCTTGCACATAATCGATTAAGAAAATTTTTAGCATGTAAACTCTTAATAGAATAAATAAACATTTAATGACACATAACTTTATGCAAATTTAATATAATACAATATTATATTGTAAATAATTTTTTTATTGCAGCAAAATTTAACAAGTATAATTCGAGAACAGTTGATATATTTTTTTATACTTTTGATTTTAGTAAATTCCTGAAATTTGTAGCTTTTGTTCAAACTTAAAATCTATCAGCCATCTTGATATAAATAAATACTAATATTTTCCAAGTATTTTGTCGCGCCTTTTAAATGCATGTATAATATTAAACTTTTCATGAATTTAATTATATTGTATGGAAATTAATGACTTTTCCTATTTATTTACAAAATTCATGTGAATATAACGAACGTATGATGGGATATACCATATAAAGACACTCAAATACTATAAACTTTACCAACCTTCATATAATCAATTACTGGTAATTCCTTTATGTTGTGATTAAATGCAAATAATCGCCGTCGGTAAATATAAATTGCAATATTGCATGAGAGACGCATAAATAGTAAAGGGAAATGCACATAGTAGCCAATAAAATATAAATGTTTATTCTGATATCAAATAACTATGAAAAAAAATACACAGATTTTAAAAAAAAAAAAAAACGCAAATATTTTTACGAGGTAATAATATAATTGATACATAATTTCAATTTAAGTTGTTATATTCATTATAATTATAATAACAACTTTACTCAAATAATTCTTTTTTAACAATAGAAACTTCCACATCATCAGTCCAATAAGATCTAAAATATTTCCACACAGCATCTGTTTTAATTTCATAAACTTTACCAGATTTTATCAAGTGTTTTAAAACTACTTTATCATTATTTTCTTCCCCAACACTAATTCCATCACAATTTAAATTTTTATGCCAAATAATAACACAATCTTTTGGTATTTTGATTGCGCAACTTTTTGCCACACTTTTTTTAAATTTTCGTAACGAAATATTTCTATATAATTTAATTACTAAAGGAGTAGAAGGATAGATCCAATGAAAATGCACTTTGAAGGAAATAACTAAAGGGTTGCTTTGAGTTTTATTAGCATCATTTTCAGAATAAAGGTCTGGACGATTATGTAAATTTGGCGATCTAAAATTTTCAAGAACAAATTTAATTTAAATATTCGAATGAATTGAAACAAGAATGGAATTTATTCAAGCTATTGCGTACCTTTGTGTCATTAATTCTTGAGATATTGGGAGCGATAGATTGGGATTAATAGCATTACGTACCACTCTGGTAGTTTGTAAATTTGATTCGAAAGTTGAGCTTTTGAGGGTAATATTTCTCCGTCTGTTTGACGAAATCGCACTGCGATTTCCATCGAATGAAGTGGAGCTAGTTGCGGCAACATTGGAGCTAGTTGAGGCAATAGGTTCTGATTGACTTTCAAAAAAAATTCCTTCATCACTTGAGTTCTCATCACTTAAGTTCTCATCACTTGAGTTCTCATCACTTGAGTTCTCATAAATTGTTTCAAGTTTACGCGCTTGACGATACATCTGAGATAAAAAATACTACTAATTTATCAAGAGAGGCTCAACGAATGATTTTTGATATGGGATTTACAAGCATATTTATAAAAAAAATTCATAGTATCAGCTTTATAAGTAAATTCGTAAGCTTTTATTCAACGCGTGAAGTTGGTTCTAAACTGATCGAAGGATTATTAATGTAAACTTTCTTTCTTAGGTGATCATAACTTCTTAGGTATTAAAACTGATAGATATTGATAATGCTTAATCATTGACGTCATTGTTTAGACAATGAACGAAAGAAAACAATACATATAGATATTGAATGCTTAGCGGACAATAACTATATGTATTGTGTTCGTTCGTTCATTGTCAAAACAATGACGTCAATGATTAAGCATTATCAATATCTCAGTTTTATTACCTAAGAAATAAAGTTTACATTAATAGTCCTTCGATTAGTTTAGAACCAACTTCACGCGTTGATTAACAACTTACGAATTTACTTATAAAGGCCCCTTTCAAAGGTTCAGACTCTTTCCATTGGTAATACTATATTCACCCTAATTTAGTAATACGGGTGCTTTATTTAATTAGTAAAAAAAAATATGTACTACATATGTACGTACATAAACTTGAATTGTTATGACGATAAGAATTGTTATAAATAAAATGCTATTAAGATATATTGGCCATTATCACAAAGTAACAACCAGGGTTAGATTTGTTCAATAATTATTTTGTGTGATAATGCAATATCTTATACGTATTGAGTCCGTTCATCAATATTGACCAATCAGGACCATCACACTTCGCATCATGTGTCAAGTGACTATATTATTTAAATATAAAGTAAATTGCAAAAATCATTATTGTAAAAGCGTGAATCCTCTCCGATTTCAATTGCTTACAGAATCTTAAAATTCAGACCAAATTGAATCCGAATCTGATACTGTTATTGATCCATGTATGATGAAAATCTTGTCAAGTCTATTATCCTTCATTGTTTAAATAATCCATCTCGAATTATAAATGTTCATCCAAAATCTGACTATTGATACTCTAATATTTGTTTAATTATAATGAACTTCGGTTTCATCGAACTTTGTGAATGAAACCATCGACATTTTGGATGATCGTTAATAAAATACAAAACAATGAGATTTATAAAGATATTCCACAAAGACAAGCCCAGTAGAAAAAAGCTTCCAGTAATTTTATATAGGTTAGGTGGAAAAGCGACAATTTGGTATATTTATTCCAAATTTGGAATTGCAGAAGGTATTGTTCTATCATTCACGTCTAGGGTTATTAGGAATAGATTTAAAAAAAGATTTATCTGACCACGTCGTTATGATCGACATGGCTTTCCAAATGTAATTGGGGAATTAGATGGATCTCATATGAATTTATTCGAAGCTCCTAGTAAATTAAATAAAGAAGTTTACTTTGCACGAAAACGTCATTATGCAATTCACCTTCAAGCTTTTGTAGATAATCAGTTCATGATGCCAAAGTATTCCGAAATTCTAGTTGATATCGTCGCAGGAATCAGCTTTTGAGGAAACTGATTATGTATTAGCTGGTTCTGCATATACAATTTCAAATTTCATCAAATATAATTCCTTCATTTAAAAATCTCTTAGTCTTAGATAAAAATCGGCAAATTGCATTTATAAAAAGCATAGCAATCTCGAGTTGTAGTATTGTAGGCATTCGGTCGTTTGAAATGCAGATTTCGGTTACACTACCAGTTGATTTCTCGACATACTGAGGAATACCATGGTTATTTTGTCCAACTCTCCTGATGTACCGTGGATAGTTAGGTTGATTGTTTGTTCAGTTTTGGTCTCAAGAGGTGGATCCCAAGCCGTGGTTCATTGAATTGATAGTGAAAGTATAAGTAGTGTGATTGAGTTCCTGATATACGTCAGAGAAGCTATACCTACGACCAAAATCTCCAACTCGCCAAATCTACGACTCACTGATTTGTGGAGCAACTTACTCACCATACCAGGTGTCAATGTGTATACTTTACATCGGACGAGATAACATGATTTTTTATTTCACTTAATGAGCCGATTAGCCGTTTATGGTTAGATCAGATTACCCAACTTTCCCATATTTTTTTCTTTGCCCCAAACATTTGTGTCACATGGATATGGGAATCTATGCTATTAATTAATTTTTATTCGAATACTGTATATCTAATCAAGATCATTCAAATTCCTGTTATATATACCATCAAGATTATATTTTCCTTCATTTTCTGCAGATTTTCTTGATAATAAATAAATGCTTTAAATTCATCCAATCCCTTTTTCATGACAGTAGCCACATTCATTGCTCCATAGGTTTCACCCATTTCGGCAGCTCTTCGATAAATTAAATGCCCAACTCCTTTGTTTATAACATATATCAAGGATTAATTTCCCATCAACGTTTCCCACATCTGCTGATTTTGAAAATAATTAATTCTTTATGTTCATCCAATTCCATCAAAATTTCAATAACCAATTCCACCAGTATCTGCATATTTTCTTCTTTAATCAGTTGATAGTTAATTTTTCCTTTTTCTAAGTTTTGAACGGAAAGGATTAGTATATAATTAGAACCCTTATTTCTTGGTCGTTTAAATTTTTGGAAATAAATAAATGCCCCAAATTCTCAGTTTTCCTACCCCAATTTCATGCAAATAACAATATTCAACTTGAAGTATTCCTTCAGAATCACTCATCAGAGGATTTTTAATAATGAATGAATACCATTTGTTCATTTTTTTCAACTCCAATCCCATTTTGATAAAAAGTACCAAGAATATACGTTCCACAAATATGCCCATTTCTGCTGACTGCTGATAATGAATAAATGCTTTATGTTTATCCTTTCCAATTCCAAAATAAAAGCAAGTCTGTACCACAAATATACACTCTTCTTTAACCATTTTCAGGACAATAAATTGAAAAATGCTTGGAACAATATGATTATATAATTATTTAATTTCATTTGAATTTTCTGAATTTTTTTCTGATATCATTTATATTTTTTTAATTTATTGAAAAATGAAATGCATACGAAAAATTAAATAATAATATTAATTTTATTTAGAATAAGTTTATATACTAGATAACATTTACGATTATTACAATAGTATATAATAACTAATAGCAATAAAGCATATTAAAAGGTTCTTTGATAGGTTAGAGACTAGTATTTATGATTTAGCTGTGGCAAATTCAAGCCTTGAGATGAAAAAGAAAAGACGATTGTCTATCGTTAAATTATCTGCTGCGCTATTGTTACATGACATCAGAGGTCATTTCAATAACGTTTTAGATTCTAACTACACCAACAAAAATTCTATGGACAATGTTTACAGATTCACATTATTTGCTAGTTAACGGTAAAGCTCGATATTTTTGCGTGCAGGCGAAATGTAAACTGTATATAATACGTCATAATAAATTCAAGTTATTTGAATTATGGTTTGACGAGTCATTCACTAGCATACATATAATTTGATATAAGAACACTTTATAATATTCACATAAAGTAAATATGATATAATCACATATTAAGAATATTCAGAAAATAATCATATATTAAACAACATAAGAATTTAGAAACAGGATTGATTCTAAACTTTTAACTTAAAATATTCATTTCAAAAGTTTAGAATCGTAATTATTTAATAATTCTTCACATTTTCCCCAAAACGTTTTAGCCAATTCTTCGTTTAATGCCTGATCATTTGGTTTTACTTCTCTATAATCCTCAAAATATTTTCCACCTTCATCAATGTTTGGCTTTAATGCAGGATACATTACATTTATTGCACCAGTGTCGGGTGATTTAGCGAACATCTTCTTGAAAGTATTGTTAAGAATATTATTTGAACCTATGTTTGTTGATATAAGTCCCGGATGACATGCTGTAGAAGTAATACCTAATTTTTGTTTTTTTGTAAAAATCAATAAAAAATTGGATTACGATAAAGAAAAAATTTTCAAAATAATAATGGAAAGAATTAATATTTATCACATGACAAAGTTGATAGAATTACTTCCCTATGAAAAAAGTGGTCCGGGTGGTGTTACGGTTTTTAGCACGGAGGTGTCCGTGATGGCACGTGCACTGTGGCACGTATATATACGACACACGGAATGGCACGTGTTTAAAATGATACGTATCGGCACGTTGTGTATGTCCACAATGACACGCGTAAGATTTTTATACGGAATGGCACGTATTCGGGATGACACGTATAGGCTCGTTAGTTGGAATTACACGTATTTAATGGCACGTGTATCTCGTGTAGCCAATAAAATCGCAGGATCAGGTGTAACGTGAAAATTCAANTAGGCTCGTTAGTTGGAATTACACGTATTTAATGGCACGTGTATCTCGTGTAGCCAATAAAATCGCAGGATCAGGTGTAACGTGAAAATTCAAAATAAACGAAATTTTTTAAAAAATCATCTGTACCTCCAAATCTCATCTATGAAATGCTTTTTAATTCCTAAAAAAAAAATTCCTTGCAAAATTTTGCTATAAGCATGTTTGTTACCACCCTTCACAATTATACTGTGCTCTAACTAAATTGAATTCATTCTTGTCATAAAAAATATATGCACATAAACTTACGTGTGCCTCGACCCGTACCAAAACACGTGAATTTTGGCTTAGTAAAGTGCAGCAAAACCCGGTCCATTTACGGTCCAAAATGTCCGGGCAGACGGTCCAATTCGGACCATTTTAGTCGTGCCAACACGGAGCTCGCACGTGCAAACCCGTCTCTTTAGCCGTTCCACAGATCCCCGTGCTTTTCCGTAGAACCACGTGCATATCCGGACGGATTTTTTTATAGGGCTTACTTGTACCTTTTAGGCGCCGATTAAGTTCGTTGCTATATATAATATTCTAAAAAAAAAATTCAAATACACCAATATAGATATAAATTAATCGTAAAAAATAATATGCGACACAAAATCTTAAATGATTTCACTAACCATTAACTTTGAGTTCGAATATAATTCCAATAAACCACAAGATTTTTCACCATTAAGATTGTCAAAATCGATTTTACCATATTTTTGTAAACCTGAACTTGTGTGAATTATTTTACACGGAGATTCCGGTGTCGCCGAGTTTTTTATGGTTGAGATCAGAAGGGAAGTCAGGAGAAAGAGAGAAAGATGATTAACCTTATTTAAAACATCATTAAAAATATTAAAATATTAAACGAGTAAAAAGAGAATATTTTTTAAACCGGTTTTACCTGGAAATGTTCTTCAAAATTGTCCTTAGTTTTCGTCACTCCAGTAAAAAAGAAATTGATACCTATTTTTCATTTACCAATTAAATCTTAAAAAGACAACAAAGTGTAGTTGATATTCGTTTATACGAACCAGCATTATTCCACAAGTAATGTAATTATCCAACTTCTTTAATAAACTTATCAGCAAAATTCTTTACACTATGTAAATCCGCCAAATCCATATCCCATAATTCAATGCATTCAACATTTCCATCATTAGACTCTTTGATATACTCAAGGAGAAGTTCGCCTTTTTTTCTGTTACGAACTGGAAGTATTAAACGTTTCGGATTATATGATGAGATCAATTGCGTAAAAAAAAAAAAAATAAAAAAAAAAAAAAGAAGTTATTACAGTAATTATGGAAGAAATTTTCGCTTGGATAAAAGAGACAAACCATCTGTAGAGCCGGTAATTATAACGACTTTATTTGACAAGTCAAAGGAATTGATAGTTGATTGACTTGAGCCCATTTCAAATTAAACATGTGTATTGATGAAATTAAATTGTGACAGTATGTACGTACGTACGTACAAACAGCCTTTATATACCATAATACCGGACCAATTGGGTTAATCGCCCATGCTCTAAAAGAATTTTTTCATTTATGATTACGTAATAATGCAGTGCACTTACGTACATTTTACAGTAAAATTTCGGAAAATAATAAAATAAATTTACCGTATAAAAAAAACCAGGGTCTCTTATTCCCATCAAAATAAGACCCGGGTCTAGTACATGGTGGAGAGTTTTTACCATTAGAAGGAAAATTTAACTTAATTAAGAAGAACCGCATTTGGTTATTGTAAAATTTGATCCCACGTCTAGTACATAGGAGGAGTCTTTTATACGGCAGTTTACGGTAATAATGGCTAAACTATTTTTTAAATTATTTGAACAAAAACTACCAATAGCTTAAGCTGATTTGTCGCACAAATTATTATTGTTACATGATGGTGATCGCTCAAAGTATTCTGAGTTGCTGATTCGTTTTCAATAGAGCTCCTATCTATAAACCATTTATTCATTATGCATAGAAGTATTGATAAAATCGATTAATCATATATTCCATTGCTTCTCATATACTATAATGTAAAAATGGTTTGATTAGCAATAAAAAATTAACCTATTCCTATAGAAATATGTCAGCGACAGAATCTTTACTACAGATTTTTAATTGTTGTGATCAATGATTTTTTGTAAAATCTGCAAATTTTATTAAAATAAACCATCGATTGGATCATTTTCTACGATGTTCTATGCATATTGGATAATTTGTTTATAAATGACTTAGAAATTATTGTTAAATTATTAATTACCGTAATTTACCGTGGAAGATACCCCTTTGATCGGTACCCCCTTGATTTGTACCGGGTATATTTCAAGGCTATTTGTTGTGGTGTTTTGTAAGAGACCCGGGTACAAATCAAAGGCCGATTTGCTAATAATAATTTTTTTTTACTTATGGGCTAATATATGCTCTTTACAAAAGACTCCACACAATGTACCCTATACCATATAAAGTACCCGGGGTACAAATCAAATTTTTTACCACGTGAAATTAAATCGTACCCGGGTATCTTACACGGTAAATTACGGTAGTTTTTCTAATTTTTAATCGTTAAAAATTAATAACTAGAAATTCCCATCACTAGTTAAAATCAGTAATGGTAAATGACCTGGTCATTTGCAAATTTTTCAAACGACCTCAAATGACCCTGAAATGACCGGTCATTAACGGTCATCTCAATTTTGAGTCATTAGAAATGACTCGTGACCAAATGACCATGGCCATTTAGAAATGACCGAGGTCATTTAGAAATGACCGAGGTCATTTGAGGGTCATTTAGTCATTGGGCCACGGACCTTATTGTTTCCCGACAACACTTCCCGACAATGTCAAAATCCTGGCAAGTTAGCCCGCATTAGGTTAGGGTTAGGGTTAGTTCCGGTAAATTTTGTCGGGATTTTATTGTTCGGGAAGTGGTTGTCGGAAAAATAATAGAGACCCATTGTGCCATCGTGCATATAGAGTTTAAATATCCCATATATATTATTTTTTACAGATTGATCAACTTTATGTAGGTTTCGAAGTAAGCTGTGTTGGGGTAGGTATTTGTAGACTCGATCCAAACCCAATAAAAGTTTATATGCCCGGTTCAACCTAGGAATGGTAAATAACTCGGTCGTTTGATCGAAATTTAAATGACTCCAAGCTATTGAATCATGACAAGATCATTTTGGTTATTAAGTTCATTTAGGTCATTGGTATATAAAATAATTTTATTGTCGAATTGCTCGTATAAAAAGTTATCAAACTTTATTACTTTCCTTAGCTATATATTAAAGTCCCAAATTTTACTGCCAATTAATATTTATGTCTTAAGTAAGGTGTTCGAAATATGCAATTTATTATTTCGAACAACCTTACTTAAGACATAAATATTGATTGACTTAAACTACAATTATTGATTATGTTTTAATTTTGTTTGGCGGCCAATTCTGATTGGCTAAATAACTGCTAAATAGCATTAGAATATTAACTAACATATGTTAAATGACCTTCTGGGTCATTGAGCCTCGAAATGACCCAATGACTAGTCATTTGTCATTTGGGTCATTTGGGTCATTTCAGGTCATTTACCATCTCTGGTTAAAATAGATACTGAATAATTTGATAATTATTCGGATTCATTTGATTAAAGTTCTAAAGTTATCAACAATATAAATTCATTTGACAATTACAAGTTCTAAGGTATTCAGCAATATAAAATAGAGCAATTCTATTTTTATCCAACTGAGAAGAGGATTCTCTTATTTATATTGATGATTACCTTAAAAATTTGTACTCCCTAATACATCAGATAATTCTGTTGAATTCGTTTGAATATTTTATATAGTAAAGCATCTGATGTAACAATACGGATAATGGTGACAGATTAATCCGAATTGGACCTCTAGTTTTCAATGATCTTTTTTAAGGCTAAATTATGAAAACAATATTAATAAATTAATCACTTATTTGTATTGCTTCTGACTCTAATTTTTGGCATTCCATTGTTTAATGGTCATATTTCGATAGGGATGTAAATTAGTCCTTAAATCACATGAAAACATAATACAGTACATTTTATTGGACTTAGATCCTGAATTGAATTATTGTAACAATTCAAAATTAATTTGATTGGATGGACTTATTCGATAGATTCAATTCAAGATCTGATACGGGATCTAAGTCCTATAAAATGTAATGTATTCTTATTATTATTTCATTTGATTTAAGGACTGAGTCCAGGACCGTCTTTTAGATCTTAGGATCGGACCAGGGCATATTGGAGTATTTCAAATACTAACTAGCACATGATCATTCGGCGGCTGTGCCGCCAAATATTAACCAACTATATAATTAGATTTGTAGATGGCATACTAGATATGGCACAGTCAAGATTGTTTATAGTCGACTTAAATTTAATAAATTGACTAAGCTGATGTTTAAAACTCAGATTAGTGTATAACATATTTAATGGACTTGTTTTAAGCTAACCTTACATTTTAATGGTTTGGCTTTGCTTCTCTCAGTGGCATTAAGCTAGCATTTTGGCCTCGCTTCGCTCGGCCGTCTTAAGCTAGCCTTACATTTTTATGTTTTGGTCTCGCTTTACTCGGCGGATTTAAACACTATATTTTAGTTTTTTGTCCATGCCTCTGATACTGGAACTTTTTATTGTCATGATTTTCATCAAGAGTTAGGGTAAGCTTGCATTAAAATTTTCATGATTTCTACTGAGTTACGTAAGAAAATTCTGTAACCCTTACCTGCTATTCTTGTGACCACATGTAGTTAAGTTAGTTTGTATTAGAATTACTTTGATTTCTATGAGGTTATGTTTGAATTAGTTTACATTGAAGTTATTAGTTCCTTCGTAAAGAATTCTGTTGCAAAGCCTACCCGCTATTTTGGTGACTACAATACGTGATTAAGGTTGAATAAATTTGCAATGAAATTATCGTATTAAAATTATTATGATTTCTGTCATGAGTTACCGTAAAAATCCTGTTAAAAAACATACTATTTCGGCTGCCACGGTATCAGTTAGAGATGGTTTGCATTGGTACTGTTTTTTATTTTCTATGTGGTTGACTGAGTTAGTTGCATTAGAATTATATCGCAAGTTAAGAGTTAGCTTGTATTGGAATCATTGCGAATAACTATAAAAAATTATGCTGTAAACCTATTCGACACATCATGCATTAACCTGTATTATATAAATTACTGTAAGCTTGTGTTAATTTGCATTGGAATTATTATGGTTTCTACCGTGAGATACTGTAAAAATTTAGTTACAGATCTTACTATTTTGGCGATACACAGCATGCAACTCACTAACACATGTTATTAACGTATATCTCAGTTAATCTAACATTCGCAAAGTAAACATAACAGATGAAATCATAATCCTTATAAAGTTAGCTGATGTAAATATCAAGTGTT
>QKWP01000658.1:0-11153 GCA_003550325.1 Gigaspora rosea
TAACAAGAGGGCTATTCCAAGGTGTCTGTTCCTTAGAAATCCCAAGAGTTTATTAATAATAAGAGAGGAGGATAAATAATATAAAGGTAAAGATAAAATACAATGTCTGGATCTGTCTAAAACTAAGGGAAATAAGGTGGGTTTATATATCTATTGAGCTAAGCGTCGCTAAGCGTCGTTAAGCGTCACTAAGCGTCGTTAAGCGTCGCTAGGCGTCATTAAGCATCGCTAAGCGTCATTAAGTGTCATTGCACATCAATTTCGCATATCACTATTACTAAATACAGTTATTGCAAAATTTCCTTATTAAGTTCTAATTTTCAAACTAATTTCTACCAAAATTAAAACCTATTCTATAACAGTATATTTGAGATCCTCTACTAGCGTACTTCTCAGGAATTTATATCTCAAGCCATGCAGCTGCCTCTACCACATTGGGTAAGTATCTCAAGCCTGCATGCTGCCGCAACTAGCTGGGTTCCTGCAACTTTGGGGCCCAGGATTTAATGTTCTGAATTCAGTAATATTTTGTTTCTAACTTTTTTAATTTGCATATGTATTTTATTATTAAGAATTAGTCAGACGTCGTTGATATCATCGTAAAACCCGCCATTAGTATGTCATTAGGAAAGGCAATATTAGTATAGAATATAGTACGATAGTTAGTATAAGGTAGGACATAGCACAATAGTTGGGATATAGCAGGGCATAGCACAATAGTGTGATGTAGTACAATAGTTAGAATTAGGTTTATGTTATTTTTTTTAATTTTTTTTTTGTATTTTTTTTTTTTTTGGAGTTACAATTTAATAAAAAAGAATAATAGGTCCCGTTATATCTATATTATGATTTTGTGTTCAAATAAAATTTTATTAAGTGATAAATTGACCAATAAAAATTGATCATGTGATCGATTGATTTTGATCAATTGATCACGTAATCACATAATCAATTTTTATTGGTCGATCACAGATCATCATAGCGACAGATCGCTATAAAATAACGCCCAAAGTTAAAAGTCAAATAATAAAATGTTCTCCAATTTTGCTTAAAATTTTACTATATGTATATTTTGTTCTTCCAAATAAGGAGGTCGGCTAAAGCGGAGTGAAATTTGGTTAGGGTTAGGGTTACCTTTTTGATGCAATTATTGTTAGAAGGTTATATAGGTATCAATGATGTAATTTATGCAGTGTGTAGATCATATATTGAATTAACTCCGCTTTAGTCGACCTCCAAATAAGGTTACTTAATCAATTTTAATCAATTTGCATAGTAGAATTTGGACTTTACTATGTAGCAACTATTGTCAATTGTAGGTAGCTTATTTTGTAGTTTAATTTGAACCTCTTCAGGTTCGAATTTTAATTGGTGATTATTGTTGTATGGATCACGTGACTGGGATTTCATATAACCTAACCATTGGTCAAAGTGCAAGAATCCAAAAGTTATGTGATCTCTGTTTGTATTACGTTGTACATAACTGGGTCAGAAAGGTCAGAGCCGGGATAAAATACTAATTATTAATTGATATATGTTAATTTGCAATTTTAAATCGACATGTGTCATTTTAAAATTGACATAAATTATAAAGTGACACATAACATATATACTGTTGTATATAGTTGTATATACCGTAAAATTTGGCCTATGTACCTATACAGTGCCCTATATAGAGATACCCTGGGTACTAAATTGAGAAATAGAAATACCCAGAATACATGGGTCTGTATTTTATAGTAATTAGTTAGTTAGTTAAGAATAGATTAGTATAAGGTTAGGGTTATATAACTAATTGTAATTGTATATAGTTAGTTAAAAAGTGTAATTGTATATCAGATATAGTTAGTTAGAATTAAAGTTAGTATAAAATTAAGGTAGGTTAAAATTAGGGTTAAAGTTAGGTTAGTATAAGGTTAGAGTTAGTATAACTAAGTATAGTTGTTAGGGTTAGGATTAGGATTAGGGTTAGAGTTATACTAATACTAACTGTATTATACAAATTAAATTTTAAACCCAGTATGGTCCAGTGCATAAAGATTTGTACCTCAAAAAGTTTTATAATTTTAACTCTTAGTAAAAGTTTTTATATTTTTGATTAATTATAAAAAATTTTTTAATATCAAATAAAATAGGTTTTAATCTAACTTATTATATTATTTTTATTGTCTTAACATTGTTTTATTTTAGTAATTTTGCATGTACAATTTGCTGTATTCAAGAAAAAAGGAAAATTTTTTTTAAAAAAAAAAATACTTTAAATATTTTCGCAACCAATATGCAGTTCTATGAGCCTGTACTATGCAAGTTTATTAATGTGCATATGATAAAGATATGGTTAAAATTTGAGCAAAATTGAATCACTGGTTGTGAAGAAATTAAGCTTTAAAGTGAAGTAATTTGATTTTTTTTACTATATACGCATATATATAAATTACTATAGATTACTATAGTAAATTATATAGTAAATATTGTTAAAAAAGTTAATATTAATAAATTTTTTATTTTATCAATAAAATAATTAAAATAATTTTATTTTTATTAATCCGGTAACCTAATAAGTATATTAAATTAAAAAAATCAAAAATTAATTTGTACAAAAAAATTTGAATCAGTGCTATTTGAGGTACAAATCTTTATGCACCGGACTATATTAAAATTTAACCCAGTTTAATAAAAAAATAAAACTAGTTTTAAACTTGTAATTAATAGTATAAATATAAATAATAATAATAATTTATTTAATATTATATAATAAGGGTGTTATTTTATGCCGACCCCATGATCGACCAATCAAAATTGATTATGTAATTCACGTGACAACCGATACTTATCAGTCATCACGCAAATTATGCGATCAATTTTGATTGGTCCTCACATATATTCGAAATTTATTAATTTTAATTAAGTTAATAAAAAAAATCGAAATTTATAAATTTTTATTAATAAAAAAAAAATAATACAAAAAATTTGTAATACATAGATAGAATCTAACTAATTAAAGCAAAATTTACATTAAACAAAAAAATCCCATGGTGCCCGTATGTCAACAACCATACACCTCCAGAACCTAATCAAGGCGCCAAACAAGTCAAGAAAAATTAATCCCTATTCAGCATCGATTTCAACAACTCCTCGACAACTCCAATTATGACGACTCCAATCACGACGACTCCAATTACAACTCCAATTACGGCGATTCCAATTACGACGACTCCAATTACAGCGACTCCAATTCCAATTACGACGACTCCAATTACGACAACTTCAACGACGACGCCTAATCGCTGACGATGAAATGCATCTGGAGAAAAAAAGATGTTAATGACAAAAAAAAAAGAAATAAAGAAAAACTAAAAAAAAAACTTATCTTCTAGTACTATTTTATATCATTTTAAATCCAATCGCCATTTTTGCCATTTTTGCCATAAAAAAAAGGTAGTTGTTAGTTTGAAACCAAAATTAAGAAAAAAACAAAAAAAAATACTTACCCTAAAAAACGTCTGCCCATTTTTAATAAAAAATAAAATAAAATAAAATAAAAAATATAAGAAAAAGAAATTAAAAAAAAACCCCCAAAAGAAAAAAACCAAATGAAAAGAAAAAAAATAAAATAAAAAAAATAAAAAAAAAGAATAAAGAAAATAAAAAGAACAAAAAAAAAAGGAAAAAAATTAAAAAAAAAACAAACAAAAAAATAGAAAACAGAAAACAAGAAAAAAAATTAAAAAAAAAATGAACAAAAAAATAGAAACCAAAAAACAAGAAAAAAAATTAAAAACAAAGAGAAAAAAGGACAAAAATAAAAAAAAAAGAAAAAAAGAAAAAAAAAACGATCAAAAAAATAAAAAAAAAACAAGAAAAAAATTAAAAAAAAACGATCAAAAGAAAAAAAAATTTAAAAAAAGAAAAAAAAATTTAAAAAAGAAAAAAAAATTTAAAAAAAGAAAAAAAATTTAAAAAAAGAAAAAAAATTTAAAAAAAAACGAACAAGAAAAAAATTAAAAAAAATATACGAACAAAAAAGAAAAAAAAAAAAAAAGTGCCAAAAATAATAAAGAAAGGGAAAAAACCCATACGAACAACAAAAAAAAAACTCCCAGTGCAGCAAAGTCTCTAAGCGATATTATCAATTATTGTTTAAATAATCAAATCAAATCGATGACCAGCGAAAAAAAATAAAATTTGTTAAAAAAAAAATTATTATAAAAACAAAAAAAAACCCAAACACTTACTTGTATTGTGCGCATAAAGTCTACTTTTTAAAATACGACCTTTGATCCTGTAATTTATTTTCCATGGTCATTACGCCATTAGCAAAATGGCGAGAAATAGCAAAGCCCTAGTGAAATCGCGAAATACTAGTAACTCTGACTTAAAAAAAAAGAAAACAAGTGTTAGTTGGAGATGAAAATAAGGAAGCAGGAAAAAAAAATCCAGAAAAAAACAGGCACGACTTCGAAACGAACTTCGGCCTAGAAAAAAAAAAACAAAAAAAAAACAATGATTATTAAATGATGATCATTGTTTATATATGATCGCCAATCTCAAAAATGATTGGTCGATCATATAAGGGTCACCATGGCGACAGGTCGCCATTTCCTTTTTGCCATATAATAAATAGGTAATTTCATCTTTGGTTATAATTAGCAATTTTCATAATAATAATAATAATAATAAACAAAAAAAAGATAAAAGTAGTATATGTATATGCATATATGCAATATAGTAGAAATAAAAACGTACTTTTTTTACTTTATTTATTTATTTATTTTTGTTTTTTGAAAAATTGAAATATTGCCTTTGTGTATATTTAATTTCAAAACAAAGAGATAGACCAAATTTATACTAATCATACACAAATTAAACTTTTACATATAGGTAAAAATTTAACCTTTTTAATAATTTTTTAAAAAAATACACAAATTTAAATCTTATTTCATTTAATTTGTCTATAATGGCGATGCATTTTCTGACCTGATCTATTTTGGGGTCCTATTTTAATTGTAAATTAATAGTAATTAATAGATAATTGCTGTACTACTAGCACGCATATTCCTTGTAATATACCACTACATATAATATAAAATTACAAGTTGATCTGCAAAATGGTATACTTTAATTCTAGCTTATAAAAGAGAATAGAGTTGCTTAGAAAAATCTGGCACAATCACTTAAAAATCAAAAAAAATAAGATTTTAGCGAGCAAATTTGCCTGCTGGGTGGTTTAAGGAATAGCTATATTATTACTAGAGGTTTTAATAGATCAGATTGGTCGGGTTTGGGTCTAATTCAAATCAGATCCATTTGGGTCAAAACCTGACCCAGGTCTGATCTACTCTATATCAAATCTGATCCAGGTCTGACCAGCCTCATGTCAAACCCAACCTGGGTCTAACCAAACCCAATCTGAGTTAAACCAGCAAGGCAAACGTTTGATTTGATTGGTTAAAAAAATATAAACAAATAAACAATATGCATAATGTAGATAATTAATATAAACTAAATATAGCTGCTAGTATAAAGTAGGAGGCACAGATTCCCAGGCATGCCCATATCATATGGGCCAGGTGCTGCAAAAAGGGACCAAATTGACAATTTTTTTAAAAGATATTTTTTCATATAAATCAATTTAGAATAAGATTATGATCATTTTTTACTTAAAACACAAAAGTAGTTGTATTAATAAAATTTTGCTATATTGTTCTTTAAAGTTTGCACTTTCTTATAATTTATTATAAGATTTGCAATATAAAAATTGATTTTCCAAAGATCTTTTGTTTTGTCAATTTGGTTAGAGCTTTGACCCGGGTCAGATAATAGTGACCCGACGGGTCAGATACTTAACCCGGGTCATGACCCGGGTCAACGAGTCATGCGGACAATTGCAAAATTTTTTGAAGATATAATTCCTAGGACACCTGTAAAAATTTGCCTGGTGGGTTTTTGGGCTACCTATAGTTATATTTAAATTGCGCAATATAGCATAGCAGACTTTTAATTTGATTGGATGATCGACTGAAATATGTACTACCTTTTAGCATAACGTTTGGCAGCCACAAAAAGAATTGTTAGCCATGAATACGAATTGTTAAAGCCTGGGACCACAAAAAATTTTAAAGAACACGTTTCATTTTATAAATTTTCAAAGTAATTGTAATTCATGAAGTAATTTGGAAATTAGATGAGAGGTATGTTTAAACGTTTAGGTTTAGCTTATAATTATAATAAATTAATTAAACTCAGCAATTTAGGCAATCTTTTACTTTCAAAAACTTTTTCTTCGTAATCTTCACTAATAAAAAATCTAACTATAATATAGGTGAAGTTGAGTTATAAGGCTTATAAATTTTGTAAGAAGGATCAAAATGAAGTATAATAGTAGTATTGTAACTATATAATGAACGATTGTTAAATAAAATTAAAGATCAGTTTAATGTTAGAACCAGTACTAATAATGGGGTTGATTATTTTTTATTAGCGTCAATAGTTAAATAATTATTTTTTTGAATTTTTATTTTACCTTTTATTTTATTTTATTTTATTTTTTAATTCGTAATATGTTGAGATTCTTTCTTAATAACATTTTGGCTTGTAAGATTTTGTTCGCGACAAGATTATAGTTTAAGTTATAGAGATTTTTGGTAAGGACGGTAAGGACAGTAAAAATTCAGCAAATATTGAATTTGGTTACTATCTTTATACATATTAATTCTTATTCACGACTATTTAGTTAAAGTTTAAAATTTCGATTAACCAATGGAGATGATCTACAAAAATTGACCAATCACAATGAAAACCTGCTATATTGCATTTTTAAATTCTGACCCGTTTGACTCGGGTCAGAGCAATTTTCGACCCATGACCCGCCGGGTCAGGTGACCCATACGGGGCACCCGACCCAGGTCAAAGCACTAAATTTGGTCCCTTTTCGCAGCACCTAGCCCATATGATCATGAAAAAATAACTGCATATTGATTGGCTAATTAAATCTAATGTAATTTACTGTACAAGAAAATCTTACAAGTTAAATACTGTATCTTGCAAAATGCAAATAATTTAAAACCAATATATATATCACCCTAGTGGTGTTCAACACCAGTAAATACAAATTATAAAATGCAAAAAATTTTTTTGCCGTTAGGGTTAGAGTTAGAGCTCGTGTTAAGGTTTGGGTTAGGCTCAGTATACCAAAACTTTGCAAGGAATTTTTTTTGTTAGAATGTAAAGATATGGTAGGTTTCTTAGACAGAATTTTTCAATATAAACAATTTTGAAAAAAACCCACATTTTTTTGAAAAATTCAAGTTACATCTGATCTTCACGTTATACAAATTTCATAAAATTTTATTGACCAATACACATGTAGTGTTGAACACCAGTAGTGTGCTTTATCAACGTCTTTTAAAAATATAAGACTTATACCAACTTTACAATCTTATGATATTCAAATAATTTATCTCAATCTCTTTACATCTTCTCATAATATTAATAGAGATAATAATTATTAGCTTGCAATCTTCTTATTAATATTACAATCTTTGTGCTCTCTATATGGTGTGGTAGCATTAATTATAGAGTATTAGCTAAAATTACTAATAAACCTACTAACTAATCTAAAAATTATCTAACTGTCAACAAGACTTCCAACCCTTGAATTGGCAGGCAGAAAGATATATAGAAGATTTGGTCCAGGTCTTGAAGTTTGTTGAGTCTTTCTGTGGCGATTTAAGATAAGTATCGTCCTTATTATTTATTTCGCACAATAATTTTGAATATTATATAAATTAAATAAAACTTTCATATGATTCATCAGCAAATTTATAATAGCATAATCTTATGTAAGGTTTTACGAACCGTAATATAAGCAAAATATTATGTAATATATTTCGAAATATTTTGAAATATCATATTTTTGAAATATTATGAAAGTAATTTCAAAATATTTTGAAATATGTTACGAAATATTTTGAACTACTTTCAAAATATTTTAGGACTAGGAAACCAAGCTGGATCAGTAGATCTGTAACCTGGATCGCGCATTAGACTGATTTTTTGAAATAGTTCGAAATAGTTCGAAAATGTTCAAATTCTGTACTACAAGATCAGATTAGATCTTTTATTTATAATTAGATCTTCTATTTTGTTTTTTTCACTTTTTTATTTTCATTTCATTTTTTTATTTTCGGTTCGCTTTTTGTTTTTGGTTCATTTTTTTTGTTTTCATTTGTTTTTTTTTATGTTTTTTTTTATTTATTTATTTTTTAATTTTATTTTATTTTATTTTTATTTCAGCACTTTACAAGAACACCTTTGCAAGAAAACTAAAAACTTTTCAAAACCTTGCGCAAGCTAACACAAACTTCTTACAAGAATATCTGCAAAAAACAAACAACTTATCGAAACCTCGCACAAGCCAAAATTTTCAAGAACACTTCTTTAAAGAAATAAAAGGTTTAGTTAGAACTTTATTTATTTTTTTATTTGATATAATTTGTTTTTGTTTTTTGTTTTTGTTTTTTTTTAAATTTGTTTTATTAATTTATTTATTCTAGCACTTTGTGAGAAACTTCCTGGCACTTTGCAAGAAAACCAAGCCAGACTTTTTCAGCACTTTGCGACTTTTTTGGCATTTTGCAAGAACATTTACCAGCTTTCACAATTTTTGAATTTGCAAGAACGTGAACTCTTACTTCAAAAAAATGAAAATTTGGATCTTCATTATTTTTTTTTATTAGTTTGCTTACACTTTTTGTTTTTTTGTTTGTTTTTTTTTACTTATTTATTTATTTTTATTTTATTTTATTTATTCCTGGCTTCTTCGAAACTTTGCAACTTTTTTGGCACTTTACAAGAACACTAGCTTTAACTTTTCTGGCACTTTGCAAGAATATACTAGATTTTTCTAACAATTTGCAAACACTTCTAAAACATGATTTTTTTATTTTTTTTACTTTTTTAAAGTATTTAAAAAAAGAGAGTGAAAGAAGGTTATAGCCAAAACAAAAAAACAGCCAAAGTGAAGACAATAGAAAACAAAGAAGTAAAGATAATAGCTAATTATAGAGTAAACAAAAATAAGTATATAGGGCTAGTTTTTGTATATAGTAGGGTTTTTAATGGGCCGGGTTGGGCCGGGTTTATCTAAACCCAAGCCCAGCCCGTAGAATTATAAACCCATAGAGATTGAAATTGATTATAGTATGACCGATTGCTCGGTCAAATTGGTCATGATCAATCATGAAATTTGTTGTTTGGTTATAATCGATCAAACCCAATGATCGATCATAGCCATTGGATCGATTATAATCAATCAAAAGGCTATAATCGATCATAAAGTTTAATCAATTATAATTAGAAATTTGAACTTGATATCCCTATTATTTTATAATACTTGGTATACTCAGTTCGGTCTATGAGGCCATCATTTACAATATCTGAGTTTTCTACACAAGCCACTAATAATTTAAAAGGGTGTACCATATAGATGATAATCAATTACAAAATAATCAATTATTTGATTTGTTTGATTGCGACTGATCAAAAAAAATTTTTGAGTAATGTCGTTCACTCAGTGATCAAACCGATTATTATAATAATAAAAAAAGTATGTTATAAACAAATTTTATTTTAAATTAATGTGAATATATTCACTAACCAAAGACCTTAAATACCTTTGTCTTGGCAATTAACAATATCTCTTTTAGGGTTCCAAACTGGGTTTAAATTTTGAACCTGTGATCCATCAGATCAAGACTGGCAACCAACCGGGTATCCAATGGGTAACCTGTATATTTGCTTACCCGTATTAATCTATATATCCGCTTATCCGTGTTTAATTCGGGTGACCTGTATATCTGATTTACCAATTTAATTCAGGTGACCCGATTATCCTCCTACCTATATTTAATTTGGGTGACCCAGTTACCTGCCTAAGTGGTGTGTATTGTATCATGATTTAACCTCACCCATTTATAACTAATATGACCATTATACAAACCGAGATCAAAACATTAAGATTAATATATCAATGAGCAAGTTATTATCAGAAATGTTATTACAATTTAACAATTGTTTCATCATGATATTATTCTCGCTTGGATTTCATATTAACACTTTCTTTATTAGACATTATGAAGGCTTCCTTTATTTGCATATTGAATACTCTTATTCATTATTAGTTGTGGTTTGAGTTAGCCCATATACCTCAAGATTACTACCCAATAATCTAAATTGCATATAATTTTAAACTTGTTAAATAAAATTTATAGTGCTAATAATTTATCTATATTAGATCATAAATAAATCATCTTAACTTACTTCTTTTAAAAAATTTTTTTGTGAACCAGGTAATGTTTCAAGAGCAACTATAAATGATGGAGTACGCGATTGCGCAGAGTGGTGACTTTCGCCTAAAACTATTCTTTTACCATTTAACCACGTTGCTGAAAACACTGAGCCAAATCCCTCTTCCCCAATTTTTTGGGGCGTTTTCTAGTCTATTAAAAGGAATCCATTCAACTACATTTCATAGTTCATAGTGTTGAGTTGAAATCCTTTAATACAACATTGACATCCTTATTCACACTTGCCCATTCTTGTGTTGTTCATTTGTGGTTGTGTTTTGAATTAATCCATAGACACTTTCGCCTTTTAATTTTATATAATTTTTAAACTTATAAAATTTATCTATGTAAATACATTACATATATAAGAAATAGAATATAAAAAGGGTGTGGTGACTTAGAGAAGTTGTTAAGTTGTTACCCCCAAGTGGCAGATCGAGAGTTCAAATCCCAGTGGTGACGCCTTTGAAAAATAGATCTGCGTTTTGTTAACTGTTTCTTGCTGATTGGTTGAGTACATTACCTGTAGTCCTTGGTCACCATCTTGAATAGGAGCTTTCGGGCGAAGTTGTGTCTCATGACACAGACAAATCCAAGGAACTAGAAAACAGAAACCCAATTGGCAAGTCCCGAGTAAGGAGGTCATCAGCAAATTTTATATATAGATATATATCGATTACTAACTAGTAAGATATATATCGATTATCAACACCCCTGTCGATTTCTATCGATAGTGATAATAATCGATATATATCCGGTTAATCGATTACTATCGATAGTGATATCAATTAATAATTATTATATTCA
>QKWP01000658.1:23775-44324 GCA_003550325.1 Gigaspora rosea
TTAAAAAAAAAAAAAAAAAAAGCTGGTTCGACCTATTTTTACAACCCTTTCTCTTTTTTTTCTCTCTCTTTTTCTCTTTTTTTTTCTTTTTTTAATATTTCGAATACTTTTGAAATATTTTAGGACGATCTGTAACCTGGATCATATCAAGGACACATTTACTAATATTTTTGAAATGTTTTGATGATTTTTGATGATTGTACTACAAGGTCAGATTAGATCTTTGTTTATTTTTTTTTTGTTTATAATTTAGATCTTCTATCGATTTTACATTGTTTTATCATTTTCCTTTTGTTTTTTTTGGTTTCGTTTCATTTTGTTTTTTTTTTATTTATATTTTTTTTTATTTTTTAATTTTTTTTATTTTATTTTAACACTTTACCACTAGCATTTTGCAAGAAATTCAATGACTTTTCAGCACTTATCGCAAGCCAACTTAGCCTTTCAACACTTTGCAAGAACATACAACTACTTTTTTTAGCAATTTCAAAAGTTCAAGCACAAGTTTTTGCAAGTTTTTGCAAGTTTTTGCAAGGTTTCGTTTTATTTATTCTTCGTTTCATATTTTTTGTTTTTGGTTTTTTTTGTTTTATTTTTATTAATTTATTTTATTTTGGCACTTTGCAAAACCTTCAATGATTTCTGAATTGCAAGATCACAAATTTACAAGAACACCAATTCTAACATCTCTGGCACTTTGCAAAAAGTCATAAATATGAGCGAATATAGTTGAATATAAGCAAATATAAGAAATATAATAGTTTATTTTTTTTGTTTTTGTTTTTTTCGTTATTTCTTCAGTTTTGTTTTTTGTTTGTTTTTTTATACTTATTAGGAAGTTGCGAATATAAGCGAATATTAGTGAATATAAACGAATATGATAGTTAAACAAAGAAGAGAAATAATTGCTAACTACAAAATAAGAAAAATAAGTATATAGAGCTAGTATTGTGCGACAAAGTATGAAAGTAGTTTAAAATATTACTATTTTTTTCATTTTCATTTTTTTGGGTTTATTTTTTTTGTTATATTTTTTTATTTTAGGAAGTAGCAAATATAAGCGAATATAAGTGAATATAAGCAAATATTATAGTTAAAACAAAGAAGAAAAGAAATAATAGCTAACTGCAAAGTGAAAAAAATAAGTGTATAGAGCTAGCATTATGCAACAAAGTTTTCATTATTTTTTTTTGGGTTTAGTTTATTTTTTTATTTTTTTGTAAAAAATGTATAATAATATATAATAAAATATATAATATTGATTAAAAATATATATTTAATTCTTCTAAAAACTTTTTTACTTAAAACTAAGATAAGCCGGAGACTTTTGAGAAATCCCGTAAGAATCGGCATCTATTATTTAGGATAGAGGTCATAGACTATCTGCTAGTAGCTTCAGAGTTCATCACTCACTGCGGGAACGGCACTTGTCGTTTAGAGGCAAAGTTTATAGACTGCCTGCTGACAGGCTTAGAGTTTATCACTTACCGAAAAATCTAGTACCAGAGTCAGCTCCCAAAAGGGTGGAATAAGGAAATGACAAGTTTTCTGTTAAAGAAGAACACACTCTCGCTTAAAACTACAAGTGGAAACTTCCTAATACTCCTCTCATCTTCCTGCCAGTTTTTTTCCAAAATTTTCAACAAAAAGTGGCGATTTGGCTTACCCCCTCCAAACGATCAGCAGTGTTTACTTTTCCAAATTCGGTCGAACCCAGTAGAATGCAACCACGTGACATGTTTGTTTACGAATATAGTTTCGGCGCTACTCCATACGATGTTGCTCCAGTCGGATAGTTTAGGGACATCCGAGATTGAACGTATAGTCGGAAGAAGATATTAGTTAAAGTGTTGCTTTATAGTAGAGATATACAATAGTTGCAATTGTTATATAATTTTTATTCAACCTGCTACGGGTTATAATAGTGTATTCACTTTTTCTTTTTCCATTAGTTTTTGTTTCTTTTTTTTGTTAGACTAGCCTTCGTGCTATACCATGTGGTTTTTTTTCTTTTTTGTTTTCCTCTTCCATTTTTCGTTTTTGTTCTTTTTTCTTTTTGTATTTTCGTTTTCTTGGCTTTGATCTTTTTGTTTACCCCCTCTCCTTATTTGTCCTTAGTAAATTCCTTGTTAGTTAAAGGAATATGAAGGAGAGAAGAAGCCATTTTGGTGTGGCACTTAGGCTAGTTTAACATAGCCTCTAGTTTTTAGATTTGTCTTCAAATTAGTACGGCAGGTTGTGCTTGGGCACTGTTAAGGCAGCCGGGTAATGTCAGATTTGCAAATTAGGAGTAAACAAGTGTATTATGTAGCGATATACTTAGTATCTTAATAAAATACTGGCGAAACTGCCTAAGTAAAAAAAAAATATATATATATATATTTAATTAAAATATAATGTATAATAATAATAAATAAAAATAAATAAAAAAATATAAAATTTTATATTAAATTGTGAAACCTTGTGAAAATATGCGAAACCATGCAAAAATCTGTAAAGTGTTTAAAAATAAGTATACAGTATAATAGTATTGTTATTCGTGATTTTTAATCTGATATCTATCAATTATTACTGATTATTATCGATTACTATCTTAATCGATAGTCCTTGTCATTGGGGATTTAAATCGATTACACAGTGGCTCTCGATATAACGGAGGCCATGGTTCCAGTTCTTTGTTCCGTTATATCAAAAGCTTCGTTATATCAAAATCTCATGATATATAAGATATTATAGTAAATTATAATTTGGTTCCATTATAATTCTCCGTATTAAGCAATATCCATTATATCGATGGTCCATTATATCGAGAGCTACTGTGTACTATCCAATAATGATAAAAATTGATAGTAATCCCTGTGCAAATTTTGGTAATGGGGCTTTTGTTGTCTTAGTGCTACCCTTGAAAATTTAGACTTTCATTATTGAAGATTTTAAATTTAGTCACAGTAATTAGATTCGGGATAGTTAGATTTGAAATGTTAAAATTAAAAATAGTACAGTTAGTGGCATGGTAGCAGTATAATAGTTAGATTTGGCATGTTATAACTAGATGTAGCGTGATAATTAGATTCAGAATATTAGAAGCATGGTAGACATTAGAACTAGAAATAGTTCAGAATATTATAGTTAATATAATATAGTAATTAGATTTGGGTATTAGAATTATATATAGCATTGACCAATCAATCGAAATTTCTATTTCTCTTTGGTATTTGACAAGCAATTAGCAAGATCTTAGAATGTACTAAGTGGATACATACCAATATCTATATATGATATCATCCAGTTAATATTATTTAGCTAGGATTTGTAAATTTTCTTCTTGGTTAGAAATTTTGGATGCAGTACGGTAGTAGATTCTAGTTAGATTTAGTAGTAATTATTTGTATTTTTTTTTAAATAATAAAAATTGGGTTTTCTATATTTTGTTTTTTAAACCATTTTTTTTTAATCAAGTACAAGTAAAAAAAAAACAATTATATTTGAATTCGTTATACATAACAATTTGCATAACAAATTTGAAATAATTACTATCTAAAGTTAACCATCTAATTCTAATTCTAGATCTAACTCTAATGTACTAAACTAACGCTAACTCTAATGAACTAAACTAGCTCTAACTCTAATAAACTAAATTAACTCTAGCCCAATATCAATTCTATCTAAACCAATATTAAACCTAAAACTATAACTATAATGTATATAAAGTACCAGGAAAGGCATAATAATATTACACACAATCCACATCTAGCTATACTAAACTATAAGTCAGGCCAATTCTAACTTAAATTGGTCAACTTTGTCTGCAAAATAGTTGTTTGCAATATGTGCCAAATATCAGGTCGCTATTGGCTTTATAAATGTTCAATATTCTGCTAATATCTCACTAAAATCTTGTAAAATTTTGAAGTTCAATTTGTAAAATATATACATATAAATATACTAAACTATGAGTTGAATTCAATTTGAGAAAATAAATATCATTATCTGCATTTACTATATTATATAACAGATTTAAAAATTTTCAATTAATAACATATTAATAACTTTTTAAAAAAATAAAAGTATTATTACTTGGTTTAGTGAGTTTTAAAACATTCAAAAATTGATTTGAATAATTGTTTATCTGAATTACCTTTTTCGGCACATTTTGAATACCATCCAAATGCTTCGTCCTTTTCAATATTAATCTTATATTCATAACAACATCCATTACAGTATGTTCTATCAGTATTATTTTTATCGGCAAATTTTCGACAACTATCAATTGCCTTATTTCCATTCGGTTCAACTTCAATTCTATTTGAATACTATAACCAATATTCACCACTTTAGTTTTTGAGCTTTACGATAAAAAACTTTATCTAATAGAGCAATAAAAAACCAAAATATCCTGCTTCAGTTAAATATTCTCAAATATTTCTTTTTTGCATTAGAATTGATGCAATTAATTATAAATGCTAGTTTATTTTTAGGAATTTCTGCTTTTGTTAGAGCATGGAATTCTTTAATAGCCAAATTTAAATCATCTAAACTAGGACGAATGGGTTGAATAATTAAACTAGTATTCTTGGCAATAGAAATAGCTTGTGGATTTAAATCACGTCGATTTGACTTGATCTAATCTCCGTTGTGTGAAATATTATAATATGGAAAATATCCAGTAAAAACTTCTGACATAATTATTCTGAAAGAATAAATACCTAATTTTTGAGTGTATTTCTTTCCATTTGTGTATAGTACTTCTGGAGCAATATATGGAAGTATACCAAAAAGTCCTTTTGAATTTGAGTTTTGTGACACTGGCTTATATAAATCAAAATTAGTAATATAAGAACTAAATATATTTTGATTAACTATATTGCCAGAATAAAATCTTTATGGGCTTTGTGAATTGTATTAAGTCTATTAGCTTTGCTACTTTAAAAGCACAATCTAATTCACTATATTTACTATCTAACAATTTTCTTAAACTTCTTTGCTTTGTGTACTTAATAACTATTCTGTAGTTACCATCTTTGGATTCTTGGCTATTCTATAAATCACAATTGTGGAATCGGTTCCTATTGAAAAAGAGCAAAAAATTTTAATTAGTACAATTTAAAGCAACCAAATGGATGAACTTTATAAAAGTCAATTTAGTAAGATTATAAAAGTGTTTCATGGCTCTGTAGATAATTTAAACACTTATTTAATCAAAGAGCTTATTAAAGCAAACCTAAAAGACAAAAACACATACCATTTAATGATTATTAGGAAAAGCAATTCAATTGTAAAAAGCGTAAACATTTTGAATGTAAACTAGGTGAAGCATTACTACGTTGTTAGTTGCTTGGTCAATATAAAAGGCATTGAGTTTAGAAGCAAAAAAAAAGTTTAATTGGCCGGAGCATAGCGATGGACATTTAGTGTTTACGCATAGTGATATATAAGTTACGTTTTTGATGCAGTTTGATCTAAAAAAATTACTTTTTTGATTTTTTTTATATCAATTACATAAAATTAGATCAGATCCACAATTTGGAAATTTTTTGTCCGTCCACACGTGTGTCGCGTAAAAAAAAAAAATCCTTGATAAAAAAAATCAACAAACAGACCTGCCAATTAAATAAGTTTTTATAAATTTACATATTCTATTAGTTGGACACCTAAAATTTACAAAAATATTTAAACATAAATTTGTTTTTGAAACTTTGTAAATATTTTGTAAAAATTTCCAAGCAATTCCTTGTCTTTTTAATGAGTTGAATCGTTTTGAAACTGATAATTTTAATAAATATATTTATCATTATTAATATTACTGTTATTAGTATAAGCTATAGTAAAATTATTAGCTAGACACTTATAAACAAATTAGATTTAAATAATGTATACTATATACTGTATTATTAATATATACAACTATTATATATTATATTAAAATAATTAATTAGTTTTATTTAAAATTTTGAATTTTAAAATATTTTCACTCTGGCCTCACAATGCTACGCATTAGCCTAGTACTAATTAACTTGTTTGTTGTATAATGTATTACCGTATTACTTGTCTATGCTAATTTAGTTAATTTTGGATCAGAATTTGCTTCTCGATCTACCTAGTCAAAGCATGGCAGATATTCAATTTGATTGGCTTGAAGATCCTGTGTTACACAATATAAAAATTTTTAAAGTAACTCTTACTATAAAAAACTACATTGTCAATTAGCAACTCGTGGGTTTACACAATAAAAATTTTTTTAAAGCATGTTATAGTATTCTTTAACTCTTCGTGCATCTTTAGTTAAAAAAGATCAGTATAGATCATATACCTAAAAACTTTGCTTAAAGAGCAAAATTTTAGTAAATAATATATAATAAATAAATTAATTAGAGGGTTTTTTAGCATAGCAGAAACTCGTATCCAATAGATTCCAGAAGTGATATTACACAAATTATTTATATGGACAATTGAAAATCTGATATATGATTGTAGTCTAAAAACTCAGCATTTTCATGATCCATTTACCTATAATAAGTTAAACTTAAGGTACACATGTTGATAAGTAAAATTTCTTCGTTTTAAGTGTCTTTGTAGCAAATCTTTTCCAATCATTTTCAATCGCTTTTCCTAGAAAGTTTTCATAAGAACAAAGGTAGAGCGTTTGGTAATTGATAAAGTTTATTGAGTTTCTACTACGTTTAAATTATGAAGCCAAACAATAGATTTATAAATTATTAAACCGTGAGTGTTATACTAACATAAAATTTTATACATTTATTAAACAGGCTGCGCATTATAAATACTTTAACATGATTTATTTTACCCGAACTATGACACATATATATCCAACTACCTCTAATATGTAGTATAATAAATACAATAGGTGATTTAATTACAGTAGTATAGACTATGTAGTAGTAACATGTTAGATGTAACATGTTTTCAGTAAAATCTAATAGTTGAAAAATATAATAAAAATTACTTTAGTATTAAAAATGCTTTACTTTTATTAATAATAAATTCATTTTTTCGCATAATTCACGTATCGAAAGAATTTTTAATTAATTTGATTGGTCAATAATCACATTTGGATCTGCATCAATTAGCCAATTACACAAATGTTATAACCCGTGATTTTCTGTCAAAATACGAGTTTCTGCTATGCTGGGTTTTTTATTTTTTTATTTTTTTTGTTTTATCTATTTTTGAATACTTTATTACAAAAATCTAGTATCATCTACAATTATTGATACTAATAAGAACCAAATTGCTATAATGACACGAGATCTATGATAATCTGAACAATTATTAATTTAAACATTGGTATTTCTAAATATTCTTTAAAAAACTGCCTTTTGTAACCAACTGGCATAACCCACAAAGCATATTAACAAAACTTAAAGTCTTTGTGCAGTGCTATTCACTGAATCATTTGACCTTTATGTTATACTTTACATAATACTGCTACATTGACCAAATATCATCTGTTGCGCAAAAAAGGACAAGAAGCTTAAATTAACGATTTAAAAAGTGTAAAGTTTAGATTATATGATTACTTTACAGCAAAATATTAATAGTCATAGCTCAATTATTATTATATTTATTATTATTTAATTAATAATATTAAGGCTTACAAAAGAACTTTGTAGTTGGACAAGTAACAACTGTGAGATTGATCAATTAATTCAACAAACACAACTTAATGCATTGATAGAAGGAAATTGTGAGTACAGATAAATCACTGATACTTCATAGCATTTTTCTCACTCAGATGACGCTTAAACAGATATACTTAAGCAAATTAACAAATATAAAGTATTTTGCTAAAGATGGCTTTGGCATCATTTTTAAGGCAGTATGTATTGATAAATATATTACAGGACTTGATTATCAAAAAAAGTATAGAAACGAAGAGCAACTAAAGATATAAAGCAAGAATTTTTAGAAGAAGTAAGCATTATAATTTATTATTATTAAAGTATAATAATCTTCTTTATTCTAATAATATTTTAGATTAAAAATCAACATAAACATGGGGCAATTCTGCAATTGCAATTTATGAAATAACAAAAACATTATGGAGTATGCATAGGTACATTCTTCTGGTTTCTCCCTTTTTTGCTGATATTTTTTTTAATGTCTGAAAATTTTTTCTTAGATACAATAAGCTAATAGATTTTTTAAAAAGTTATGTTATGTATGAGAAAGGCTTAAGTATGATAGACTTTTTGTTTTTAAATATATTGTGGCACTAGTAAAAACAATAAAACATAAAGAATGATAACTTTATCCTTTTTTGCCTCCTTGGAAAAAAGTTGTCATTATAACGCCTGCTTGCCTACCCAAAAAATGTGGAAAGTTTAGGATTGTGTGTGAGAAAAATTTTTTTTCAATCATAAATTTTGCTATAACTTTTTAACCAATGTTTAATTGCACAATTTTTTCTGAAATTATGAATTATTTTAACCTACAGCATTGGGAGATTTAGATTTAATATCTTCATGCAATAATATTGTTTTGCTGACTACATGGAATATTAAAGACAAATCACCATTTATTGACATAAATTCAAGTAGATTTAAAGCGAATTATATGGGTAATATGAAAATAACAAATCTTGCAAAACCATATTTAATGTGCTACTATAATCATTGGCATTTAAAGAATATCATTATAACCTTTTAATTTATTAAAAAAACCCTTTTAATTAAAGATCCTGATGACTATAAAGCTGCTATCATTCGAGCAAATCATTCAGTCTCTTCAGAGTGTGGAATATTTTAATTTGAAATTAAAATTATAAACAAAGAAAAAAATGGGTTTTATCAATAATTATTGTGGCGGCTTATGCTGAAATTGGCTTATGCTGAAATCCGGGGCCTCTATTTAAATCTATAATACCTACTAAAATCCACATATACTCTTTTATTGATAACCCTAACCCTAAACCCTAACCAAACTATAAAAAAAACACCCCTGAAAAAGTCCTCTAAAATTTTATAATTTCATAATAAAATAACTTAAATTTTCAGCATAAGCCAATTTCAGCATAAGCTGCCACAATTATTTATAAACATACCTTTGTTATACCATAAATTCTCGAAATAGCGAGCAGGAGTGCACTATTTTGACTATGTGTGCGCTATTTTGAATAGAACCCGGACATCTAGTATAGAGGTTATACTTGTTTTTTTTTAGCAAAAACCTCTAAAATTTGAAAAGCAAAAAACAGTTTTTGCCAATTATCTTGGCATTCAGTAAACCAATTTGAACAAACTTTTTTTAAAATGAAGCTCTTAGTGAGGCATATCTAAAAAAAAAGTTCATTCAATTCTGATAACTAGATCAAAAGTTATTTAAACAAATATATTTTGTCATTTTCAGCAAATTGGGCCAAAATTGGCCAAAATCCAGTTATGACCTATATGAGAGATGCCTGAGGTCCTTTTTGAGTATGCTTATGAGTATTATTTTGAATAAGTATACTTTTTTTATTTAAATTAAATAAATGCAGGTTCATCCACAATTCAGGTATATTATTTGATGTACCATACATACATATATACCATTCATGCCTTTTGAACAATTTTCACTCAAGAAAAGCTATAAAGATAAAAAAAAAATATAAGACCATGTTAATTTGCTAAAAGCCTGTATTCAATTTTAAAAAATTGTTTACTACTTAACTGATATTTTCAAATTTTTGCTCCAAAGTTTATTCCTTCTTTTTGAGAAAATTTTTACTAAAAATGTAAAAAAAATGTTGAATTTATATTCATTATGATCTAGCAATATATTTCTTAAAGCTATCCTTCAAACTTATTATCCCACTGACAATTTAAACCTAAGCAAGTACTAATACATACAAGAAAATTACTAGTTAAGTTAAACAAATAATTTGTCTTCTAATAAATATAAAGCTCTTGTTTGATACTTTCGCTTTAGGCAACTTAATATAAAAGGTTTAAATTACCCAGTTACTATAAATTCTATAAAGACTAAAGGGACATTGTATAGTGAAATCTTAAATACATTCTATATAAGTGCCTTCTACGAATACTCATTAAAGCCTAAATACATACGTGACCTCCATAAATGTCTTTAAGTGCAAGTTGTTAGAGCTTTGGTTTCTATAGATGATCGTATTTAGAGATTTGACTGTATAATTATGAATATATGAATACATGTATGTGGTGTATATTACATCGGGAAATTAAAAACATTAATAATCTGCAGTGATCTTCAAGTTTATCAAATCAGTGCAGAATTTTGTTTAAAAAATTGCAAAGATCTTCAAAATTTAGATTTTTGCAGTTATTCGCAGATTTGTTGACTAAAATCTGTGCAAATTTTTAAAAAGTATAATCTTCACAGATTATATAATAGGCACCGCCCATTATAATCTGCGATAATCTCCAAAATTATAACTACTATACTTACCTGCCAGTAAGAACACAATAGAAAAACAATAAACAAAACAAAACAATAAATAAAAAATAAAAAAACGCGTTTTTTTTATTTTTTTATTTTTTTATTTTTTTATTTTTATTTTTATCATTTTTTAAAATTTGAATAAAACCGATAGTGGGAATAAAAGTAAATTTCCGGTTATTCCCATAATAAGAAATAACCGGAATTTACTTTATTCCTATGCACGTACACTTTTTTTTATTATTTTTAACCTATACATTAATTTTAAGTAATGTTAAATTTTTTTTATTATTATTAAACGTTTTATTATTTATAACCAGTTTTTTTTTTCTTTTTTTTTCGAATTTTTTTTTTTTTAATTTTTTTTTTTTTTTTTTTTTTTTTTTAATTTTTTAATTTATTTTTAAATAATTTATTTTTTTGTCTTTTTTTTATTATTATATAACATGTATGTATATATTTATTTTTATTTTTTATTTTTGTTCGTATATATATATATATATTTTTTTTTCCGTATATTTGTTAAATATTTTTTTTCATATACTTTTTTATTTTTTTTTTTNTTTATTTATTTATTTATTTATTTATTTATTTATTTATTTATTTATTTATTTATTTATTTATTTATTTATTTATTTATTTATTTATTTATTTATTTATTTATTTATTTATTTATTTATTTATTTATTTATTTATTTATTTATTTATTTATTTATTTATTTATTTATTTATTTATTTATTTATTTATTTATTTATTTATTTATTTATTTATTTATTTATTTATTTATTTATTTATTTATTTATTTATTTATTTATTTATTTATTTATTTATTTATTTATTTATTTATTTATTTATTTATTTATTTATTTATTTATTTATTTATTTATTTATTTATTTATTTATTTATTTATTTATTTATTTATTTATTTATTTATTTATTTATTTATTTATTTATTTATTTATTTATTTATTTATTTATTTATTTATTTATTTATTTATTTATTTATTTATTTATTTATTTATTTATTTATTTATTTATTTATTTATTTATTTATTTATTTATTTATTTATTTATTTATTTATTTATTTATTTATTTATTTATTTATTTATTTATTTATTTATTTATTTATTTATTTATTTAATTTTTTTATTATTATTTAATTTTTTTATTTAATTTTTTTATTATTATTATTTTAATTGTTACATAGTACTGCAGTATTTAAGTGGATCTAGATCTAAATTAGATCTAAATCAATTTTTTTCACGATCAAAAATAAGTACAGTATTTTTTTTTTGTTTGGGTTTTTATTAATATCTCCCTTTTTAATTTGACCTTTTTTTATAAGAACGCAAAGATTTCGCTGCCCTTCAGAATATTGAACTGGACGAGATTTCGCTGCCCTTCGGAATATTGGACTGGACGAGATTTTGCTGCCCTTCAGAATATTGAACTGGACGAGATTCAAAGATTAGTATTTTTTTTTGTTTGGTTTTTATTTTAATTTTTCTTTTAAACTTGATCTTTTTTTTGTTAGAACGCTTAAGATCTGTAAGATTTTGCCGCCCTTCGGAATATTGAACTGGACGTTCCTGGCTTCTCTGTCTGTAGATTAGACCTTAATGCCCATCCTTGGAAACTTGGCCAGCAAGGGAACTTTTTCAAAATTAGAAGCAAATTTTCAAAAGTTCATTCTTAGAAGTTTGGCAGGGAAGGTTTTTTCATTTTTTTTTTGTTTCTTCGTTTTTCATTTTTTTTTATTATTACTAACGTTTATATTCGTCATTGGTGTCGTCTAGTTTGGAGTCTTTTCTGTCGGCGCAAACCAGGCAGGAGCTTTTTCGTCGGTGCCATTCGTTGCTGGCGTGTTTCTGTTGTTGGTTTGGAAACACTTTCGTCGCTAGCGCATACTTGGGCTTTTTTTTTTTTGCTTCATCGTTGTATTCGTGCTGTACTAATTCTTTCAGATTTAGAATAGGTGACCGTCGTGACCGTTGTCGCGTCTTGGTGCATTTCTGGATACGTTCGTCGTTGGTGCCGAGTTTGTGATGCTGTGTTTGGCACTTTTTTCATTGTTTTGTTCGTATGTTGTTGGGATTTAGTGATTAGGAAAGTAGAGGGGCGGGACGTAGCAAGATAGTTAGTATAGGATGTAGCATATATATCATAGTTAGTAGTAATATGGGCGAAACATAATAATTAGTATGGGATTTGTATAATGTATTCTTTCAAGAGGGTTAGAGTAGTATAGTGCGAGATTAGGGTTAGGGTAGCACAGGATTAGTATAAGATATTTATAATGTATAAGTGATTATATATAAATGTAAAATAAAAATATATTATTAATTAAATAAATTTAAATAAATATATAAATAAAAATATAGTAAATAAATTAATATAATATAACTAGTGAATTCACTCTAAATTTTGGCCCGAATTAAGGTTAATTCAGGTTATTACACTTTTTATTATTTAATAAAAATTTGCGCAGATTTATATATTTCTAAAATCTGCGCAGAATTTGTTAAAAATTTTTCTTCAACTATAATTGTGGGGTTGCAGATCTTCGCAGATTTTTGATTATTGTCAGTTTTTAAAAATCTGCGCAGATCTGCACTTAAAAAATTCTCCTGATGTATAGTCAATTCAATAAATTACTATTTATATAATATAACATGATATGTATAATGGGGTGCACGTTATTTCGGGACGCTTATTTTGAAACCAATTATGAAATTTTTAGAAGGTGCGATTTTTGAATTAATGCCCATGCCCACTTTTTGAAAATTTACAATGCATTTGTAAAATTTTAGTATTTTAGTAGTTTAAAAAGCTTAGAAATAAATAATAATTCATTACAACTTATCTTTAATTCATTTGTATTGTAAGTACAATAAACCCCGTAAATCACTATAAAAATATATAACCATATTTAAATCACTTAGTGAAAAAAAAGTTATTATTGCTCGATCAGCTACTTTATTGGAATAGGTTTGCTATCCAAACGTTACCTACTCAAATTTCAATATCTATAACAGAGCCTCTAGTTTAGGACTAATTATTTGAACCTGTACCAATTATTCACTTACTTGTCAAATGACATTTGGCAGTGCAGTTACTATACTTATAAAAAATTTTACCTATATCAATTTTTTTAAATGTTATCTGTTATATTAAACCAGTTAATTTTATTTGAGTACTTTAAAACTAATATAAATAATAGTATAATAATAATGATCTATATTACACATATTGTTTACTTGTTTACATTTTTTTGGCCAATTAAAACAAATATTCGCCATGCTCTCAGTTAATTGGTTCACATTTCTGTAGTTCCTTTTAATGTATTTAAATATTAGTAATATGTTTTTTGTCCTTAGAAAAAAGTTAAATCATGGTACTAGAACTTCTATTAACTCAAGTCATTGTATTTTTTCGCTAAATTTACTAATAATGAGTTTATATAATGATTAATAGCCAATTAACTTATTCATTATATACTGTATTACTATATTTGATCTATACTGATCTTTTATTTTACAGAAAACATGCAAAGAGTTGAAGAATACTATAATATAGTTTAAAAAATTTTATTATATGAAACTATGAGTTGTCAATTGATGATTTGGTTTTCATAGTAATAGTTACTTTAAAAATTTTTTATATTGTGTAACTCAGTGATCTTTAAGCCAATCAAATTAAATGTCCACTATGCTAATTAAACCTGGGCCATAATAGTTACTATATAGTAAAATCTAAATTTTACTATGTAAATCAATAATATTTGCTTAAGTAAACTTGTTTAAAAGATCAAATTGCATATACACTAAAATTTTTATCCAAATCAAAGAAATTTTTATTATTTGACTTTTAATTTTTATGTTCAACAAAAAAATTAAAATCTTTTAAAAAAATATATTCAATGAACATAAAAATTAAAAGTCAATTAATAAAAAGTTCTTCAATTTGGATAAAAATTTTAAAATATATGTATTTTGATCTTTCAAACAAGTTTATTTAAGCAAATTTTTTTATTTATATAGTAAAAAATTTGGACTTTACTATATAGTAACTACTTGTAATTATTGTAAATAATCAGAACCCCAGATATTTAGTACAAAGATCATACATTATATATTTTAAAAAAACCCCAAAAATTTAAAAAGCAAAAAACAGTTTTTGGTAATTATTTTGGCATTCAGTAGTTCAATTTAAATGAACTTTTTAAAATAAAGCTTTTAGTGAGGTACTAGTGAGGTGCATCTAACAAAAAAAAGTTCATTTAATTTTGATCACTAGATTATAAGTTATTTAAATAAATATAGGTTTGTTGTTTTTAGCAAATTAATCAAAATTAGTCAAAATCCAGTTATGATCTATATAATAAATATCTGAAGTTCTAAATAATTTAATTCAGGTCTGACCTGACCTAGGTCTTTTCTAACCTGAGTCTAACCTGATCTAGGTTTGATCTAATCTAATCTGACCTAAGTTGAATCAGATCTGAGTTAAGTTGAGTCAAGCCCGACCTAGCTAAGACCCTAATTATTACTATATTTAGAATTAGGAATAAACAATAAGTAAACAATATATTAGTAAATCTAATATTGACCCTAATAAAAAGTTTTTTAATACTAAGTAAATATTATTTTTGGCTTTAAGTAAAGTTGTAGAGCAGGTTCTTATAGTTCTATTAGTAAAAAATCATCAAAATTGGACTAGTAGATAAGAAGATATAAGTAAAAACATTTTTAAAACATATAAGAATTTTTATATATACAGATTTGGTAATATATTATTTATATCCCAATTCCAAATATAGAAATAGTTCTGATTTTATTCAGATTGGCAATTAAGATATTAATATACTTATAATAAAAAGCTTGATATTACAGGACCACAAAATATATATACAGTAGATAGGTCAGGTTAATTATAGGGTTACTTAAAAAGGGTGATAGCTAAAGCTATGTACCCATATGATTTTTTGAAATTTTAGTTAAAATTCGTATCAGAGACTGTTTAGCATTAGGGTCAAGGTTAGGGTTAGGACCAATATAGGTAAAATTACCTTCTCAATATTTTTTATTAATGGCCCAAGGCAGGTTTAGAATGCCTTTTTATGTTCTTGCATTTTTTTTGTTTTTTGACTTATTCAGACTGATCAGTATAAACAAAATTTTACAACTCTGTTTGGTTGATTTACACAAAAATGTTATGTGGGTACATGGCTTTAGATGACCCCCTAAAAAAAGAAAAATCTGCAGAAAAAACTTTAAAAATAAGCAAAAAAATTACTATAAATAGAAAAGATCTGTATAAAAATCTCAAAAATAAGCAAACTCATTCTGATCTATTTATGTATATTTGGGGTCCTGGTACAGTGCAGACAGTCTAGTCCCGACAAATAAAATTGATGATATTCAAATTGCTAATCCTTCTTCAAAAAAAAATAGTAAAAAAAAATACTATCTTAAAATGTTAAATCAAAACAAGCTAAACACTTCTACAGTTTTAAATTTTTTTTAAATCTATTTATAAAAAAGTTATAGCAGTTTGTAGTTATAGTATTTTTATAATTAAATATGAAATTTGGCCACCTTTTATATATATAAAAAAAACAAATTTGGCCACTTTAAACAATTAATTTTATTTTTATATAAGTTATATTAAAAAATTTAAATTTGTCCATATAATATATAAAAATTAGCTAAATTTTCAAATTGGCCTCTTTATATATATAAAAAATAAAATCTGAATTTGGTTACTAAAAATTTTTATTTGTTGGGACTAGGCTGTCTGCACTGTATTACTATGGATACAATATATTCTACAGGCAAAATCCAAGTTAGTATTTGTATACTATACTAAGTAATTTTTCATATAAAAATTTTTTTTACATAGAATATACCTACTGGGTATTTTATATTCCTCTATATAATTTTTTTGAAAAGAGTACTTTGATGTAGGGCAACTATAGTCTATGCTGTATAGTATTTGAACAATGTTTTATTAAACTACCTTGCATTTTTGTATAACTTTTTGCCCAAAAAAGGATAACTTATTATAGAAAAAATATATAGTTGTTAAAAATAGCTCATTTTAAAGAGTGAAAAATTTTTTCTAATAAAAACCAATATCAAAAATTTGATTGATTCACTAAAATTTATACTATATTTAATAGTTATACAAGATTTCCTAATACTAATATTTAAAAATATACTAAAATTATTTTTTTTAATTCGGCAATTCTGCCTTCTGTGTCTATAGACTTTATTATATATAAAAACTAATAATTACATATATATTGTGATTCTATTCTAACAGAAAGCTCATCTAACTTTACGTCCAGGTGCGACCCGGCTAGCGATTATTTGCCTCGATTAGGATTCTCAACTTACTGAGAATATGTTTCCTCCTGTCACCGGCTGGCAATCGCTTGCCATATCAGTTTAGCCAAATGGTTCCGAATCTAAATATTTAAACTTAACCCATGAAGACCAAGTCGGTTTGGTCACCTCTAGGATTAGGTTGTATATATTTGATTCTGCTAAAACTCTCGCTCCATTTTTTCAATCCTTCTTTCTCTTTAGGCTATGTTCTGTGATCTGTCTAGTTTCGCTATTCGGAATGATATTTTCATTTCTTTCGCTACTTTTGTTTTTGTTTTTGCTTCAGCTTTTTCTTTTCACTAAGGTAGTTATCCCCTCTACCTTTTCCCAGTCATTTTGAAATTCACATCTAAAATTCCAAATATGCTGCTGAAATCTTACGCTAACGGTTTCAATAATTGTATCCAAAGCCCTTCTTTTCCCTGCTTTGTCCTTCATTAGACTTTCTATCTTTTTCTTCCAATTCCGAGGTATAAGGCCTTGAATTAACTGGCTTCTTATAACTTTTTTCTCTTCTACCCCTTTGTCGAAAATCCTACTTTCTAATTCTTGTATTACTACTTCCGCAACAGTACTGGAATCTTTCTGAAGTATTTTCTTTAACTCTTCGCATGTTTCTTTTTCTATCAATTTCCAAATTTCCTAATAGTCCACATAGCTTGCTAGGTGTTCTAACGTTTCTGGCTCCTGCTGACAGGTCATACACATGTCCGTTTTGTATAGGTCAGGCCTTCTTAACCTAAGCTCCGACATCGTAGGCAGTAGGCCATTAAGGCACTTCGTTCTAAAAACCCATTCCTTATTTTCCTTTCATCCGTGCATCTCCTTCCTTTATACCTTCCTAAAAATCGCCATGTCTCTTTCCAATCTATATTACCCTCTTCTTTTCAAAATTCCTTTCTTCAAACCTCTTAAGTCCTACTCATTCTGCATCCTGTATTGCTGCTACTATTTGACTCATAAACTTTTTAATCAGGCTATCAATTATGAAGTTCTTCCAATATGGGACTACCTGCTGAATCTTGGTCTAGGGCCACTTAATACTTATAGCGCTATTGCTTCTGGCCCCATTTTTTGCAAGTTTGTCTGCTTCTTCATTTTCTACAATGCTACTGTGGCCCTTAACTTTGTGCATCTCTACTGATAGCTTCTTGATTTCTTGTATTCGGGAAATCTGCCAAAGCAGCTTGCATTCTGCATCTTAAGACAACTTCTTAACTTTTTAAGCTTTTCTGTCTTCTTGATCGCCTGTATTGCTGCAAGACTGTCGATATATATTTACATCTTTGCTTCCTTAGAAGCCACCAGTAGTAATGTCCATATTACTCCCAACTCTGCCTGAGTTGAAGAGGGCCATTCCTCTAATCTACAACAAAATGTTTCTTTACTCTGTCCGGCATGAACAGCTGCTTCATTAATTGCCACCCATCCTACACCCATTCGAGTTCCTTCTTCCTTTGAGTTAGTTAAGGACCCATTTGTATAAGCCTTTATCGTTTTCCATGAGCATATCCTCTTTGCTACCTTTTCTGGTTCTTCTATTGCCTCTTGTTCTGTAATACTAGCTTTTATGTACTCTTCATTAATGGTGCTTATAGGTATCTCCACTACACTCTGTTCTTCTATTTCCGTAGTCTCAGGATATTTTTCTACTACATTCTCCCAAGAGATACTTAGCTTTTTACATTTTTTGTTGGTGGTCTCTATCTTCTCTAGCCACTTTTTGTTTAGTACCCTCTTTTTACCTGGACCTTTATACTTGCTTGGCATACAGGACCTGTCTGCTTCTTTGTTTTCTAGTTCATAACCCCGCACTGTTTGATTATAGCAAGGCCTTGCTTGTTCACTGAGTTCTCCAGTGTTCTATAAGAAACTCCTGTGGGTCTTTTTACTTATAATCCTTCCTAGCACCGTTTTATTACTTCCTCTTTCGAAGACTAGCCATTCTCATTTTTGTTTGTCTTTACTAATTGCTTCCAGATTGGCTTTTATATGTAGGAAGTTTTCTTTCTCCTGTGGAGCTTTTAGTTTCCTGCTATACGAGTCTTCTAGTATGCTTACTTCAAGGTTTGTATACCATTTGGGTGCTCTTCCTTTTGCCGTCACACCTCTTATTTGTTTAACCTGCTTTCATGTAAGCATTCTCTTGCTCTTTATATCCAAAACTTGCTCTAGCAGAAAGATGTTTAACCTTTTTTCCTTAAGATAACTTTGCAGGTCTTCTTCTTTAACTAGGTCTACAATCACTGTTCCTGTTCCTTCTATTTTACATTTCGCTTCTAGCTCTTCTAATCTGAAACTAATATTTAGTTTTTTCGCTTCAAGCACAACCTTGCAAGCTAGATTATTTTTCACTTTGCATTTCTCTATTCTTTCTTTTTCCAGTCCTAGTATACATGTTGTGCTCTTACAATTCAACTGCGCCTGTTTTAGTCTTAGCCATACTGCTTGTCCCACATCACTTTTGTTATTCAACCTAGATGTTATTCCTGTGAAGTGATGAGCAAGTTGATTTTGCCAAATCGACTTAATTCCAACAATGTTTGAGTGTGTCAATGCTGAATTTGGAGTTGTCTTTGTCATTCCTGCTTTATTTTTGATTAGCATCAGAAGTGGGCTCTGCAGCTTTTCGCAGTTCTCTCGAGACAGAATACAGTGCTGCAATCTGTATTCCAGACGTGGAAGCAATACAACAATGTTTAAATATGCCATGTGTGCTAAAGAGGCCCTTTTTCTTTTAATTCCTTTAACAATTGTCAGAACTTCCTCTTTCGCTATTCTAACTGCTTGCCTAATTTCTAATTTTTCAGACAACTATACGCCCAAAAATCTCGTTAGATCTTTTTCTTTTTTTACCATGGATTATTTCTTTCTTTGGCCCAAATTTTATACCTTCTTGTACTATAGTTTTGTTATGCGTATTCAGGACTAGTAGCTCTGTTTGATCTCTATATCGTTTACTTTGTAAAAGTCTTCTGCTACTTCGATTATTTGTTCTAACTCAGTCTTGTCTCTTGCCAGATAGGTAGTATCATTTGCATAAGCTAAAACTGGCACTTGCAGCTCTTGTACTTCTATTTCACCTCTTTGCAAATTAAGTGGCCAATTCAACTGCATTTTGTAACCTCTATCCCTTTCTTCTTAAATTTCTACTAAAAGCGGATCATAGAATATTTTCCAGACCAGGGGTGATATGACCTCCCCCTGGTCTATTCCATCACTTGCGATAAATTTCTCTGTATTTTCTACTCCTGTTATAACTTCAATTTCTCTATTTTTGTATAAATTGGTTATGAAATCTACCGCTCTTACTAGAAGTTTTATACGCTCTAACGCTAGCTGTAGCATTTCGATATTTACTGAATTGAAAGCTTTTTTCATGTCTTGAAACAAGATCCAAATTTTCTTTTTATTTTTCCTTGCATCTTTTAGTATACAGTTTAGCAAATGTCTTTACTAAAACTTAAAAAAAAGTATATATGTTTTTATAATAAAATAATAATATTTTGAAAATATAATAAATATGCTTTTATATAAAAAAATATTTTAATAATGTTTTTATAATATATTAATAATATAATAAAAATTTTAAAAATAAAATAAAAATTTAAATCTGTTTCAAAATATTATAAAATTATTATAAAAACATTATTATTATATTTTAAAAATAGTTTAAAATAAATTGTTTAAAAATATTTTAAAATATTATTTTAATATTATTAAAAATATTATAAAAACATTATT
>QKWP01000658.1:49963-69955 GCA_003550325.1 Gigaspora rosea
AAAAAAAAAAAAAAAATTTCTTTTTTTTTTGACATAAAAAGAATTGCAAAAACGCCTAAATATATGTAAACAAAGCCACAACATTTAATTAAAGCGAAGGATCTAAATCCTTTATCTCTAACTGGTGACAGTAAATGTAAATATGCGAAAATCAAAAACAACTAGAAAATCATTAAACAAAAATGTAACCAAAACGCGTTCAATTGTTTACTTTATTAATTGGTTCTTTTGACACGTAACTTTTTTCAATTTATTACTATCTGCTATGTGGCTATTCATCATGAGTGTATATAATACGTACTGTACATATATTTAGTGAAACATAATGAAACATTTGTTTTCTAACTAATGTTATTATAATACGCACACATTGATTTCGGATAACAAGCGAAGCGATGTCTCCATTTTACTAAATAAAATATGAAGCATCGCGTCGCGTCCGGTAAAGAATCTTTTTAATGCAGGTACTTAAAGAATTCTGCTCTTGAGCTTTGATATACTATGTAAGTAATTTTAACAATTTCAAACAATGAATATTTTTTTGAATGACTTGCGCTTAATAAAGTATGTGTAGGCATTAGACATAAATAAATTTTTAATGATGGTATGCAAATCGAAATGCCTTTGGAAATACCTTGGGAAAATTTTTACATTGTGAAATTCAAATGAAAAACTTTAATGCGCAAATTGAAATTACAGATAATTATGTGATCATTAATTGTACCTAATAGAGGAAAGTCTTGTTCAACAAAACTAGAGAAAACCCCTACAGACGCCTCTCTTTTTGAGTTCAAAGATAGAGTAACCAAAACTAATCTTTTTAAAAAATCACAATCTATAAGGGGAAAACAAATATTCAACACAAATATATCAGTAATCAAGACATTTCAATTTTCAGTTAATGCAAGATAAGAAGAATAGTTAGCTATTTGAAGACACTATACTAAGTTGCTTGAAATGTGAGATGCACGCTGTCGGCGAACCGTGGCGCTAAGGTCCGAGCATGTAAAAAAAAAAAAAAAATTAAGTATGCTTCCAAGGACATGTCCGTGTTCCTGTGACTCGAACCGTACCTGTGGCTTAGATCCGAGGCAAAAGGTAAATAATACTGTAATACCTTCAAGGGTAATCCCGTGCCCCTGCGCCTCAAACTTTTAACTACTTTAACTGTGGCTATGATTTAATCACTAACCAAAAATGGTAATGGATACGCAGTATGTGCATGAAGTATTGGGTATCCGGTCTGGGAACATGTACATACACATCAGTACCTATAGAAATTTTTTACGACTATTTTTAGAGGTAAAATCAAGCGAATAATATATGTCCAATTCCAATACTCTTTAGAAGATACATATACATGGCACCAATGAGATACGCACATACGTAACGTACGTACGTGCGTATGTATGAATGTACGGTATATCTGATATAGATACGTACGTACAGTACAGTACGTACGTAGATATTTGCCAAATCTGACATGTGAAAATCAGCGTTTACGATAAATAATTATTATCAAGTTCCTATATTCTAAACTCTAAAAAAAAACTTGATAATTTTTCTTAGAAATGAGATTGCGATACAAAGATAATAAAAAGGTAAGTTTGTAAACAAATACAAAACAATTAATTAATGCACCGATTATCGTTACTTGCTAAATGCTTTCTATAAAGATATATCGGGAATGTGATCTGTTTTTCCATCTCGTTTATGGAATTGTTAGAATTGTTGAGAATACGCGAATAATGGATGTAAAGATTGGATTACAAGATAAAAGACATATTAGTTTATACAAACAAACAGTTGTGTATCATTATAGTATCTAAGATACAAACAAAAATTTTATCATTAAAAAAAAAAAATAGAAATTATTTATCGCTAAATATAACATTCAGAAAATATGATCGACAAAGTTTATTAATTGTTTCTAACTACGCGTGCGAATTAATCATGAACAGGCGCGTCTTTTAATTTTAGAATTACAATACAAATTAAGTAATATTTAATAGTTGATAATAAAATGATTATAAACTACCCCTTATGGAATTTAATAGAACACGTTTACTTTTGATTCTCGATAAAATGTAAAGCACGTGAATATTATATCATGTATATATAGATTCTAGTCCTGTAGTCGTCATCAGTATACGCCATATGTAGTACATATGCAGGTTTCAGGAACGATGCAAACTTTTCTGTATTAGATTAAATCCTTGCTTAGATTTAAACTTTATAAGGAATTATTAACGCCTAATGGTTAATTTTACAATTATCATTATTAGAATAAAACAAAATAATGGCCACAGTGGATCTTTCTTTAAACTTGATTTACATATTCCCTTGCATGGTAAACTTTAAAATCAAAAAGCCTCGGTATTATATAAACGAATGTCAAGATATATTAAATATATATGTACTCGTGACTGAAAACTTTAATATTTAACGAGTCAGGAGGAGTAGTCCCTGCTTAAAATGTGGCTAAATGCGCATATAATGAGATCCCATACTTTTTATTCAATGTCATAAGACTCTAAGGGGTATTTATACGATACATATACAATATATGCTTACAGTATATTCAGTATATTACAGTATATGGCTTGTGATCCAAGAATTTTCTCGATAATTCCCGTAATTGATAAAGTTATATGTATATGATTTTGTATTCGTAACCAAATTTTAAATTTGTCAAAAATCTTTGTCATTTTAAAAATATACATGATACACAAATTACGTTGAAAAGAAAAGACAAAAAAAGTCACCTTATATCAAAGATATGCAATTTCATATACGTTCAAATTTTAACACTCAAAATATTAAACCATAAATATAATTGTAACAAACAAGATTCGGAGAAAATTCAAAAAATATGACACCGCATTTAATATTAGCACTAGTGGTAAAGTTTGTTAAAGCACCTAAAAAAGGTACAGTTCAAATTTTTTGGAAAGATGTACAATAGAACCAATAAAATTTATATTTACATATGAACCGAAAAAAAAAAAAATAAAAAAATTTAAAATATATATAAAAAAAAACAAATAATAAAGTATTAAAACAAGAAAAAGAAAGATATTTTGATAAACCTGGGTCTCGAACTAGCATTTTAATTGTATTACAACACATCATATGTGCGAATCCGTATACCCGAAAGCCCGAAAGTCTTTAGAAAATATACCATATTCCAAAACTCGGATTTCTTTTATTTCTTTTTATGAATAGTGGCATATATATGCGTTCCTCAGTTTGGAGTCTTAATACTTATATAAAAATTGTTTATTTGCTCATGCGCATGCTTATACATATACAATTGTAACAATCATCTCTTATTTTTCTTGGCATTATATAAAAAAAAGTTAAACCAATGTCTCGTTATTTGGTTAAATACCGAATTTACTTAAAATACTGTAATAATTTTATACTGTAGTAAACTCTTTTGAGGTACTACTGAACAATAATATTAGACCAAAAATTGTTTTCTATATTCTTATTTAAGAAAAAAAAAATCAAGATATCGTATGATCAACTCTACAAAACATTCCCAGCCAATGTTATTCCGCACTACATAATATGAATTACCATATAATGATAATATTACATGGGAATAAAAAAAAATAGGAATAGAGTATATTTAAAATTAATTACTCTATATATTGTAATGGACCCTTCTATGTATGTTTGAAACTTATTTCAAATTAACCTCAATAATGATGCTATTACTTTATTCAATAAAACTTTATAATAAAATTTTATAACAAATTAAGTACAGTAAGTACGTAAGTACGTATGTATATTACTAAAATAAAAAATCTACATGCATTACGTGCATTAAGAAAAAAAACCAAGAACGTATTAAATGCATGTAAATATGTACCTAGGGTCGTAAAGATACATCTCATTTAATATACGCCCATCGTAAGAAATTAACTATATAATGTAAATCATCCAATTAGGTCAGTTGCTTTGCTTTCGTGGTATAGCAAAACAACCAGTAACCTTGACCATAGTTTTAAAGCGGTTATTTGGCAAAAACAAATAATGATCGACTAAATAAATCGCCAATTAGTGATAAAAAAAAAAAATTTTTTTTTTTTTTAGTGTTTCAATTAAAAATATCAAGGGACAATTTAAAAATATCAATACAAAGATATAATAATTATGATTTATATTATTATACAGGTGAATAGATAGTTTCGATCATTAAAAAAATTAATTTATCTCTATCACACAAAGAAACTATACTAATCATCCGAATAAATGTACCCCAAAACTATCATTTTCACATTTATTTATTGTATCAATGCTAATAGTGATTTATGCTAAGTTATTCACCTGATAATTAACATTCGGGAAAATACTCTTTTTTTTTTTTAATCATATCATACTATCCAAAAATGTAAAAGAAAAGAAATACCCTATAACATATAAGTAAATCCAATTAAAATTATATAGTTATATATATTTTTACCTAAGCTTTGAAATGATATATGCGATATATCAAAATTTATTAGCTGAATTTCATTCATTCCAAAAAATTTCAAAATAGAAAAATTTTTTTTAGAAATATCCACTTTTGCACTTATATGAGAAAACATCACCCTTTAGATCATTAAGCATCACAAATTCAATTGAAAAATATGCAAATTAATAAGTAGAATTATTCAATAATAGTTTACGTTTCATAATACAAATTTTGAAACACGAGGATAACACGTTTACTATCACCTGTTGATTTACATAAGGATCTTCCATATCAGATGGGGAGGTTTTTTTTTTTTTTGATCGTGTTCTCCAATTATTGCAATATTAAAAGTTTATTCGTTGTTACATAAAAAATAAATTCTTACACAAATATTACCCTGAAGCAATTAGCATCAAATAAAATTTTCTATTTATATTTTTTTTAAAGATATAAAGAGTAAATAACTTAATAAGTGCTGTTTACTTTTTTTTATCCTTTTTTTGACTAATCATTTTTATTAATAATAAATTCAAATAAACCAATCTGGTTAAATGTAAACTTAAATCGGTCCGTTCAAAGACCGGTCCGGACCAATCTAGGCAAAGAAATTAATCAATTTTAAACAATTCAAAATTTAGTTATTGTCACAATGTCAGGGTTTTAATGTCAGGGTTCTTGGATTACTAATATTAAGTAATATGTAAAAAAAAAAAAATAAAAATAAAAATAAATAATATAAAATAAATAAATAATACAAAAAAATACTATTATGAAATAATAATTTCATTTATTTAACTTACTTATACTGTATAACTATGTTACTGTATTGTTATGCGTTATAAATAAAAAAATCAAGAATGAATATAAAAAGTTACATTTTTGACGCGCTTGAGGTCACCTTTTTGATGCACAAATATTTATCAGAATTAATAATTGGAGTTAAGTTTCCGTATCAAATATTTCATTTAAATATCGTAATTGTAAACGATGTAATAATATTGGCCAAACTTTTATCCCTTACACCGTTTGCAAATTTTCCTGCACGCAGATACCAATCACAAATATCACGTTTTAACTCCCAAAAGTCACATGTCTTTGCTTAGCAATAATCCACGTGGATTAAAAAGTTTTCTGTAGGCCGGCCCCAAAAAATTAAATGAAGAATTCAACCAAAAAATGTTATTGGCAGAAAACCCTCGGATGGGTGATTTAGTATGCTTAGTATATATATACCTTAAATTACTATTTATACATGATCTGCCCAAAAAAGTACATTTTTGTCAAAAAAGTCGCAGGCAAATCTGTAAAACAGTGTAAGGGATTATGCTGATTGTTCATGTGTTTTAAATTACAAAATCTTATTAGTGGCAATTGGAAAACCGTAAGATCACATTGATAGTACTAATTAATTGTATGTAAATTGACTTAAAGATAATTTTTCATATTTGGATTCCACACCGAATTTGATAAATACGAATCGAGATAAATTTAACATCGATGTACTACGTACAGTACGTACAGTACGTATGTAAATCAAAACTATGTATGGTCATATAGAAGTTTATTAATTTTTAAATAACAGATAACGTAGTAATCAAATATCATAATTATTATTAAAATTCTAAACAGTAACTGTTTGATAATTTCGACTGAAATTTCACTGAGCCAGCATTACGTCTCTACAAGCAAAGCTATAGAGCCATTTCTTGTTATTTTTTTTTTTATTTAAATAACTTATGAACCATTTTTAATCTATTTTTCTTTTTTTTTAAAAAAAAAACAAAAGGTGAAGATTTAATTTAGTTTCTTTTTTTAAAGAATTGGATATAGTTTTGTTTGTAGAGACGTAGTGCTGGTCTTGGCAAAATTTCATTTGAAACTGTCAAACAATTAGGGTTGTGCACCTATTTAAAATTTTAATACAGTAATTATGATATTTTAATTTCTAGGTTATCTAAAAAATTCATTAATAGACTTTACTATATGACCATATACACATGGTTTTGATTTACATAGTGCATCGAATACCTCAACTTAACATGCATTTTACGTATCATATAACTAGTGTTCCTAAAGGATTGATTTAGTTCAGGTAACCCGAACCCAAAAATCTTTACATAACCCGAATCAATTGACGTAAATTCAAATAAATAAATAAAAATTAATAATATTGCTTAGTTTCAGAAAGAATTTTATATAAATAATTAATGTATGCTTTATCTAAATGATAAAATTCTTATAGTGTTACTTAATTTTATGATAAATAGAATTATGACCCAATTTTACTCGGTTGGTTCGAGTTCGATCCGAAACTCAACTCGTATGACACTTTCGGAACACTACATATAACCCACTCAAAATGTTTGAATTATTATTGAAAAGTTCAATTTATTTTCCTATGACTCTTTCTTTTATCTTCATTTTACTATTTTTTATATTTTCACTGTAGTTATTATTTTTATCTGTTAAGTGTTAATTTTTTAATACGGGTAGAAATCTAGGGGACTGGTCTGGTAAATCTGTCTTAATGTCCGGGTAACAGTCTCCACGTTCAGGTAACGTTGATGTGCAGGTATGGATGGCGCATTCACGTTGTTATTAAATTAACGCATGTTTGTATTAAGATTTAATTTAATTTCGTTCAATAGCTTCTATAGCATATTAGTTATGTATAGGACAAATAATAGAAACTTAGGGTAGGAGTTGAAGGATGAACACAAGGTATTCATTATTGTCAAAAAGATGCTGAAATGGGATACACCAAGGGAATATTTGCACTCGGTTGCTTTTATAAAGTTGGATTTGAAATTGAAAAGGATGAATATAAGACATTCATTTATTATAAAATATCTGCAGAGATGATGGATGGTCGAGTGTTGCTGAATGTTACCGAAATTGAATTGGAATAACAAGAAGCAAAATATTGGTATTTTGAATTTAAATTTGCATAGCTGATAGGTGTATTTGTGACACACAACAATTAAAGTTATCAGGTGTAATGAGATCGAAAAAGAATATTAGTTTACAAATTCCAATTGAAAATTTTATAATAACTAGGAAACAAACACTATATTTATTCCGGAATATCCGTCGTTTCGGACTGATTCGTGTTGATTTTTTAAATTTGATTGGCTAATAAACAGATGAGTAGCAGTCAGGGAATATGTCACACCAGATGATAAATAATAGTAAAAATTATAATAAAAACATATAAATTACTATAAATTTAAGCCCTCACATTATTTTCAACTTACATATTAACTTTTTTCAAATTTTGGGATTAACCATATTGAGGATAGTATATTAAGGTTATTTAGAACACTTTTTTAAAATTTTGTAAATTTTCTTAATAAAATTTTTTTAAAAAGAAAAATTTTTCCAATTTTAAAACTGCAATTATATGTAAAATTTTATGCTGAACAAGTTTACTTAGTAGTAAAATATAGGTTATCTTGACAAAAAAGCAAGTTAGCTATATGCTAAAGTTAAAAATTTTTGGTTTGCAATATAAACCCCCTTTTTTTGTCAAGATAACCTGCTTAAAATTGGAAAATTTTTTCTTTTTAAAAAATTTTATTAAGAAACTTTGCAAAATCTGCAAAATTTTAAAAATGTGTTCTAAATAACCTTAATTTATTATCCTCGATATGCTTAATCCCAAAATTTGAAAAATTAATATGTAAGTTGAAATAATGCGAGGCTTAAAGTTTATAGTAAATTATATGTTTTTATTATAAGTTTTATTATGAACTAATACTCATTATCAACAGGTGTGACATATTCCCTGACTGGTAGCGGAACCCTTCGGACAAGTTTTTGATAAAAGAAATTTCGATATAAAAAAGATTTTGGTTGGACTTGATGACTTTCTTATATCAAGAGTCAGTTGTATTTAAAATTACATTCTTAGCGAACATTAACCAATTTTTTAGTTTTAAAATATGTTTTCTATTTTAAAAGCATTAAACAAATTTCTTTGATAAAAAAAAAAAATTTAATTTTCTATGTAAGACGTTAAAAACCTAGACAATGTAATTTTGAGAACATACAATCAAATTAAACTTTAAACACTACTAATAATAAATAATAATGGGTTCAATGAATTTATACAACTATAAATAGATTAAATGTTGATTTAAGCATAATCAAATTCAATGTTAAATAGCTGAATTGATGTCGAAGTTTAATACTAGAAAAAAAATAAAATAATTAATTAATTAATCAATTAATATTTTTATTTATTAAAAAAAATAATAATACCAATTAATGATATAAGCCAATGCCGAACTCTCGGGCAGACTCAGATACCAAAATTACTCAGTCCGATCGACTAGGTCAAACATATCTTTTAAAAAATTTTTTTTAACCAACCTTAATATGAAATTAGTTAAAATTATGTTACTATATTTTGTGTACTACTTTGATCGTTCTATTCATTATTTTAGATAAATAAGTGTATAAATGCAAGATTGGCACTGCAGTTGTTCAAAAGATAACAAATTAAAATACTTACAGTCTATTTATTATATTAAAGTGGATAAACGATAGGTTAAATTGAAAATTTTTCAGATGATATTAGATAACAAAAAAAAAAATACTTACAGTCCATTTGCCACTTTAGATAATTAAATGGATAAATAAAATATTAAATGAAAAAATTTCAAAAGATATATAGTATTAGATAACAAAAAAAGCTTACCAACTATTCATTATTTTAGATAAATATAGTGTATAAATGAAAGATTAACATCGAAATTATTTCAAAATGATATACATTATTTTAGATAAATAAAGTGTATAAATGAAAGATTTACACTTTAAAAGATAATATATTAGATAACAAAATAAAATGCTTACTCTTATTCATTATTTTAGATGAAATGGATAAATAAAAGGTTAAACTGAAATTTTTCGAAAGATAATGGTATTGGATAACAAAAAAAATACTTATTAACTGTTCATCATTTTAGATAATTAAATGGATAAATGAAAGATTAAATTGAAACATTTCTTTCAAAAGATAATGGAATTACCAGCTATTCATTATTTTAAATACAGTAAATAAGTGTAGAAATAAAAGATGGTATTGAAATTATTTCAAAAGATAATTTATTAGATAATAAAATAAATACTTACCGGCTATTTCGTTGGTTTAGATAAATAAGTGTATAAATGAAAGAAAAGCATTGAAATTGTTTCAAAATAATATTTGGATAACAAAATATATATTTACGGATTATTTATTATTTTAAATAAAGTTGATAAACCAAAAGTTAAATTGGAAATTTTTCAAAGATAATGATACTGGATGACAAACAAACAACTTACATGGAACTGTATTTGATTTTAGATAAATAAATAAATGGAAAATTAAAATTGATAATTTTTTCAAAAAATAATGGTATTGGATAAAAGCTTATCATCTTTCCCTTATTTTAGATAAATAAACGGATAAACGAATAACAATTAAATTAAATTTTTGAAAAAGAAATTAGACAGATATCAAAAATAGAATGTAATGATTACTCAATATTTTAAATAACTGTAATAAGTTGATTAAATTGAATGTAGAAAATATAATAGTAATAAGATTACCTAAACGTTTCTTATATCAAGATCTCCTATTGGACGTGCCAAGCAATAGCATTAACAAAGATAATCAATAAGAGCAGAAGGATAATAGTATATCGCCGTTTAATTGATGCTGCGCCGCTTCGATCACCACCACGTGCTGCCGGAGTACATTTCTGCGGCTCACAATATATTTGTCCTGCACGATAAATATGATAATCACGTGAAATATTTCAAAATTGATATACTGCGCCAAAATATAGTATGTTTTAAAAACGCTAACACTTTTTACAGGCAAATATTTTTTAAAAAAAAAACCGAATGAGCTCTACAAAGTTAACGGTCAAATTTTTTATAGTAAATTTTTTTTAAAAAACTAACTGTTAACTTTGTAGAGATCACTATTTTTTTGCCTCAGTATGTCGAATACATTAATTTTAGAAATAATCTATTTGTAACAACCTGTTACGTAACACCCATAAGATCATTAGGGTTAGAGTTAAAAATTAGAGATAGGGTTAGAGTTAGATTTAGGGTTAAAGTCAAGATTAATACAAAATTGCGAGAGGATCATAAAAGTGCAACAGGGGTTACCCTAGCAAAATTTTGAGTTATAAATATAGTTGTTACATTTAGACTAATCCTTAATTTTACTGCCCAACCACAATCACGAGAAAATTGAAACATTCCCGTTATTACTAATGTAACTTTTCTGCGCCCCAATATCTTTGATCTGTTTCCTTATTTTACCCCTGTTCTATACATAATGATTATTTCCCTGCGCTGTTCGTGTTACTTTGATCTCCCTTGAAACATTAAACCGTCCCACTAAAATCCTAAATTAGAACCCTACGTTATTACCATATAAGTCCATTATACTATAACATGAACTGTATCGCGCCAGACCAAGACCATTATGAAGAGTTAGTAAAGGAGCATTGGAGATTGATCTCTCGGGTAGAAAGTCTTAATCCAGACATTGACGTGGTCCTTCCTTTATCCCTCTTATAATAAAATTATCGTATCCTATACATTTTTACTAATCATTTTGTTCATGTGATGAGAAATGAAGGAAATTATTCAAATTATTACAGACTGTGAGAATAATGATACGACATATCGTGAGTGTTTAATTAACGTTTAAAGGTATGCGTTCGCGAATATTTAATGAGAAAAAAATTTTGATTTCCCACCGTAATCAGAACGTGGGAAAATTTAAAAAAGATGATCATTTATCGTTATGATAATTGCGACAAATGATCAATTGCATGATTAATGTCGTCATATATCGTAAAAATTGAAACGTGGATCAGAAACAACCAGATTCTTATTCTGTTTTTTAAAAATCGACTTTCGTTTATTATGCGCACTTTGTATCTTTTAAATTAGATGAACTGAGATATGGTTAACGTTAATAACATGCGTTAGTGAGTCACATACTGTATATCGCAGAATAGTAAGGTTTATAACAGTAACTCATGTAGAAACTATAATTATTCCAACGCAAATTAACTCTAACTGATCATTAGAATAGCTAGCAAGCTCTGTATGAGAATGTTTTACAGTAATTTATGATAAACACCACAATAATTTCGATGCAGACTCAACCCTAAAACGCATTATCTGTCGAGTAGGTTTGTAACAGAATTTTTTATAGTAATTCACAATAGAAATTACGATAATCCAATACAATCTAACTCGCCTTTTCATCATTACTGGAATAGTGGTAAAATGATATAAACCACAATAACTTATTCCATAATTATATGCTGCTGCTGCTTCTTCTAATGATCAACCTCAGGACTTTTTCAAAGCAAGGCTCTTACCAGGTACCAGAATATATTTACACCTACCCTCCTACTCTTCTTAGCAAAAAAAAAATTATATTTATATAGAAATTTAATATGATCACAAAAAAATTTTTTATAGCAAAAAAAATATGGACCAGAAATTTCAATTTAGACAAGAAAAACCTAAAATACAAGTATGAACAAGCAAATTTTGGGGAAAAATCTGAAAAATTCTGAAGTAGAAAAATTTGTTTTAGAAAAAAATTTCTATATATAATTTATGTCAACCTGTTCCCACCTTTTTAGAAGGTAGAAGAGGTAATGTAAAGCACAAAATCAAGTTGGTATCACCTTAAATGCTGTTGAGAATTTATTTTTTTCTAATATATATATTTTTTTTAGAAGAACCCATTTTCTTATATAAAAGATTGTCCCAAATTAATAAGTTATTTGGTACAAATGCAAAAACAATAAATAAACTACCACAAATGAATCTTGGTAAGTAATAATTAAGTAAATTGTCAAATATTTAATTTTATCTGTTTTACAAATTTGATTTTTTTTTTTTTTTTTTTTTTTTTTAGTTGCTGCAGTGGATATAATTCCATATCAAGAACAGTTAAATTTTACTGTTCAAAATATTAAGGTAAATATTTCTTATAGATGACTGTCAAGAAAAACCCAATCTTCTAAAACTTTAAACTTAAAAACTTGAAGGTTGGATTTTCTTTAGCAACTATCATATTATACTATATATGCATGTGCTAACTTGTTTTTTATAGATGATCAAGAAAACTTCAGTAGCTATAGATAATGCTAATGAAGTTGAAAGATCAGCATATGTTGCAGCAATTTACATAGTGCCACTCGGTCCATCATTAAATGAATGTGCTTTAAACTTGAGAAGCAAGTTGCATATTATTAGCATTTAATGAAACAAAAAAGTATTGCACAGAGAATATTCTCTATCTGATGCTAATGGTAGAGGTTGCTTTGACTTTACTATTATGAAGATGAGGACATTCTTTGTGCAGCTAAAGTAAAAGCTGTATACAGAGTGCATGGCATGAAAGTTTTATTATTTGAATAATTATTATTATTTTTTTTTTTGGCAATCCTGCCTTTATTGTATAAGACGTAAGTAATAAACTACATATAAAAATACTATATACTATTGTATTTTTCACCTTTTTAACAATAAAGACTCATCCGGTTACCGAGGTACCTAAATGCGATCTGCCACAGCCTGATTCGTCTCCTTTTTGGGCACCTTAACCTTCTAAGGTATCTGTCAAAAATTCATCGACTAGCTCTTGCCTGCTAATGTCAAGATTGACCAAAAAAATTGTCTTTTTCCTTAAAGGGCCGGCCTGCAGAAAGCCAGGCCGGCCTCGTGAAGCCGGAAATCTACTTGAACAGTATACTCTTAGCATCGTTAAAAATTCTTTGAAATTTTTCTTGCTTCGTTTCTTTTACAGCATCTTCATTATTTTCTTTTTTTGTCTTTCTTCTGCCTTTTTCGGCTTCTTGTAGCTTTTTCACCCTTATCTATTTCTTCTTCTTCTTCGTTTTCGTTAGTTCTTTTTCTTTTCATTTCTTTCGTCCCACTTAATTCTTCCCACTCTGCAACGGCTTCACATCGTAGTGTCCAAATTTTTTCATGGAATTTCAAACCCAAAGCTTCAAATGCTTTGTTTTTAAAATATTTTTCCACCATTGATTCCTTTTCGAGGCTTGCGGGAACTAAGCCTTGGATTATTAACTTCCGTTTCCTAATCTTGTCATACTCATTTTCACCAAAAAGTACTTTTTCGACGGCCTTAAAGATTTCTGGGTCAACTTCTTTCTTCTTTGTATCTTTGTTGCGAAGTATTTCCTCTTTGACCTCGCATTCTATTTTTTTCCATAGGCCTTGATATATCTCACATTCTGCCAAGTAGTCTTGTGTTTCGGATTCTCTAAAACATGCTATGCACCGATCGATTTCGTACACTCCCAGATATCTTTTATATAGTAGAGCCATTACCGGCAGGGCCTTGTCCATACGTTTAATCCTATTGACCCAGGCCCTACTTTGCTTTATACTCCTACAATTACGGCCCTTCAACTTATTTAGCTGATCCCATGTGCTACCCCAATCGACTTCCTTACTATTTTCCTCCTCTTTTAATATATCTATAATACCTGGCAACCCCTTCCATTCTACATCAAAAACCGTGTTTGTAACTTTCTCCACAAATTTTCTAATTGGTCTATCTATTATACACTTTTCCCATTTCAGGACTATTCTCATTCCTTTAATCCAACTACTAGTGATCTTAAAGCACCTTTTGCTTTTAAGACTCTCTTTAGCTAACTTATCTGCATATTCATTCCCTTCAACTCCCGTATGTGCTTTAACCTTAACAATCTTCCAATCTATTTTCTTCTCCTTAAGACACTTCTGTATCAACCTCAGGACGCTACCATTGCTTATTTTAACTTCTTCTCTTAAGCTTTTTGGCTTTCACATTTTCTTAATTAGACTTATAGCATTTATGCAGTCTAAGAATAATTCCACTTTACTTTTACATGGAACCGCCAAAAGTGCTGTTGCAATCGGCCCCATTTCTGCCCTTGTTGTTGAAGGCCAATCCAACAAGGCTCCATTGAATTGAGGATTGACGAATCCTGACACCTGTTTCATTTCTTTGGGATATACTACCCAGCCAATCCCCATACTTTTCTTACAGACCCCTGCTTGAACCTCTTTCTGAGTTAAGGAGCCGTCCGTATAGATATACCATTCAAGGCACCCTTTCATGTGCTCATTTAGGGCTTTCAACTCCTTTCGCGTACTTTCTCTATCTATCCACTCATCTATTATTTCTTCTTCCTTACACTTTACTACAACATCATGCACTTCCCGTTCTCTTTCTAAATTGTTACTTGCGTCTTTGTCCTGTCTGTATACCAGATCAGCGCACTTTATTTCGCACAGAACTCTATCTTCTCGCTTTTTAACAAGCCTTCTATTCAATGCACGTTTAGGACTTTTGAAAGCTTTGAATATTGTACATTCTCCACTTTTTCCTGCTTGATCTTGTGCACAACCTTTGCATTGTTCTATTTCATTCTCATCTGGTTTTATATTTTCTTTTTCCCTCCAATGCTCGATCTGATAGGTTTTCTTTCATTTTTTGTTAACTCTAACTTTGCCTATCTGTGGAGTTTCTTCATTGTTTTTGAAAACAATTAGATCAGATTTTCGTCCGTCTTCTGCAATCACATTTAATTCTGGTTTTAGTGCCAACATATTTCTGCCGCTTCGCTTAAACACTTCTTTTAACTCTCTTGTTTCTGCGCTTGCCAGACAAGCTTCTTCTAATTCCTCTAACCAAATTGGTTTTTTACCCGAACCTTTTTGGTTTCTCAAATTTTTTAAACGCTCCCAAGACAACATATACGTGCTATTTGTATCGAATAGCTGTTCTAATAGAAAAAGTTTTAACGACTTTTCTTTCAGGAAGCTCTTTACACCTCTTTCACTCAAGATGTCAACTATCTCAGTGCCTTGCTGAGCGATTTTAAGACTTTCCTCCCAGATACTACTACTAAATGTGATGCCGATCTTTCTTGCCTCTTTAATCACCCTGACGGACATGTTGTGGGCATCTACTATTTAATTGAGTCTATCACTTTCCAGACTCGTAATTGCACTAATACATTTATTCGAGATCTGTGCTTGTTTAAGTCTTATCCAAGTGGATTGACCGAGCCTTTCTATATCGTTAAGTCTAATTGCAAGATTACTGACATGATGCCTAATGTACTTTTCCAGAGTAGTTGAACTCTAGCAATATTTTTATGGTTTAGTACACCATACGCCGTGTTAGATGCAAGTCCACTTTTTGATTTTATCAATTTTAAAAAAGGTCTATGTAATTGCTCGCAGTTATTCCTACTTAGCATCACTATTTGTGCTCTGTACTCCGCTCTCGGAATTAACACTTTATTGTTTATTTATATGAGGTGACTAAACGTCGTTTTTTTCTTCTTCATGCAGTGAGTTAGCACCCACACCTCCTGCTCTATGACCTTTTGAACACACTTTAGCGCTTGTTTTTCTGAGATCCAAACTCCCAGAAATCTTGCAACCTGGTCCTTCTCTTTGCCAAGACTTTATCTTTTCCTTCGCCTATTTCTATTGTAACTGCCTTATCTTTACAATTTAGGACTACCAGCTCGGACTTTTTCCCATTTATTTTAATATCATTTAACTAGTAAAATTTGCAATTGCTAAAATATTCTCCATATCCACTTTAGATTTGGCCATCCACGTGGTATCATCTGCATACGTCAAAACGGCTTGTCGCAGCTTTTCGCTTTTGCTTTTCCCCGTGGTTAGATCAACTGGCCAATCAACCTCAAGAGAATATCCGAAAAATTCCTGTTCTTGTATTGTTCTGAGTAGCGGATCATAGTATATACGCCATACCAAGGGTGAGACCACCTCTCCTTGGTCAATTCCGTCTTCTGCAACTATCTCTTTGCTTATCCGAAGGCAGTTACTACTTCAATCCTCCTTTCTTTATATAAGTCAATAAGGAAATTAACGATATTTTCTGGCAATTTAATTCTCTTTAGTGACAGTTCTAACATTTTCAAGCTTACTAAATCAAAAGCTTTTTTAATGTCTTGTATCAACACCCACAGCTCTTTGTTTTTTCGTGAGCTTCTTCTAAGATACTGTTAAGTATTTGTATTGGGGTATTCGTACAGTTCCCCGGTAAGCCTGCGTAATTACATCCTTTTAGGATATTTTTTTCTTTGAGTATTTGACCCAATCTTGTATTTAAGATGCGAACTGTCATTTTCCTTAATGTTTCAAGGAGCATTATTGGGCGAATATTAAATAAGTTAAAATTCCAAAATTCACTTTTTGGAATCGGGTACAGAATCCCTTTCTTCCATTCACTTGGAATCTTTCCCGCTCTTATACAAGAAATTGCAAATTCACACAATATCTTTTCTGCTTTTGGACTGGCCTTCTTAATTAATGGATAAGTGATTCCTGTAGCCCCTGGAGCTGAGTTGTTCTTTGTCTTCTCCAATGCTTCATGCCATCCTTGTTCGCTTACTTCTCCAGCTAAGTCACTGTACCATTCATTATCTATTTCTTGTAACGGTTTATAAGCCTTGGTCCACCTTTCATTCATACATCTTGTTTTGACCTTTCTCTTTTTGTATTNACTGTACCATTCATTATCTATTTCTTGTAACGGTTTATAAGCCTTGGTCCACCTTTCATTCATACATCTTGTTTTGACCTTTCTCTTTTTGTATTGTTCACGGAAATGATCTGCTGCTTTTTCCTTTATCTCCTCCTCATCAGTAACCAACTGCTTTTCTCCTCCATTATCTACTACAATTCTATCTAAAGTAATACTATTACTATGTCTATCTAAAAGGCTATTTATCATTCTTCTTTGGTCTGTTACCAGCATGTCACCCCGTTCCTCAATTCTTCGTCTTATTTCCTCTTCCTCTATTCTTCGTTTTTCTGTTGTCCACAGGTTATACTGTTGTTTCCACTCTTCTTTTACCTTATTTAAAATTTCTCTTGTCCATCTTTGTGGTGTCTCGTGTTCCACTAATACCAAACCTTGAAGAATTTTTACTATAGGATCACCCTTCGCTACCTCTATATTTTTCCCTATATTGCGTTTGCACTTCCTACACACTTTGCTGAGCAATTTAACCTTATTTCTTAAGGCCTTAATCTCTGTATTAAAACTGTCTTGCACTATCTCCTTCTTTTTGAGCTTCATAGGAAGGTGTTTTCTTGCCGAACCAATAATACAGTCTTTGATAACTTTCCACTTTTTATTCAAATTTTCGAGGTCTGTTTCCTTTTTTTTGTAAACACTTTTGGCGACATCTTTCCATTGCGCACTTAAGGCCCTTTCTAAGTGCTGAGTGTATGCTATCCAATGATTTTCATCTACTTCCTTTATATCTACCATCAGTCTTGCAGAGTTAAAGTTAGATTTTTTAGAGCGACTTGATTTTACTAGGCCTATATCTGTTGTTATATTTGCCGTTACAATAACGTGATCACTTGCTGTAGTTGTTGACATATCTATATGTTGTATTTCCAAAATATTCCTTTTTAATTCTTTGGAAACCCATATGTAATCAATACGTGACTCCGTTTGACTATTACTCCAAGTGTTCTCGTATTTGTTTGGATTCATCCATCTATATGCATCTGTGAATCCACTGTTTTCTAGTTTTCAGAAGGTATCTTCTGTCATTTTATTCCTTTTACCCTCTCTACCTCTACGAATTGCCTCTTCCTGTCTTTCATAATTAAAATCCCGGCCAAAATAAATCTTCTTTCTTTCTTTCTTTTTTCTTCGATCTTGTTCTTCAGATGATTTTTAATTTCAGTCCTGATTTTGTCGTCTGTAGGGGGAGCGTAAACTATAATGATGCTGAATCTATTTTTTTAAATATTAGAACTATTTTTATACCATAAGCACCCATTTGTTTACTTGGGCCACGTGTTTTGCCCACTTATTCCTAATTAAGATACCAATACCGAAACCTTTCTTTTTCACTTCACTTACTTCAGTCCAAAATCCTATTATGTCCTTTTCCTGCTTTAGCAGCCATCTACCTTCCTTCTCTTCTACATTAGTCTCACAAATTCCTACAATGTCCAGTTTATCTTCTTCCATTAAGTCTACCAATGCCTCAAGTTTACTTTTGTTACTTCTGATCCCATTGATATTATGAAAACCAAACCTAAGTACACTCAAATCTTTTTTAAGGGGTAGATCGCAAATAAAGTGCATAAATTTTATATGGCTGTACGGTGGCGATCAATTATAGAGAACGGTTAATACGTAATTTTAATCTTATAATAAACTATAATATGTTTATAAAGAAAGCAACTTCTAATTCTCGATTTCAATAGAACATTACCCGTAAGTTCGGCTATTTAAATAAAACACATCTTTAATATGTAAACAAAAAACTTTACTCAGTACGCGGCGCACATTCGGACTAAAATAATTTAGGTCCATTAATAATTTCGATTTCGAACAGCTAATAAATACCTTTTTTTTTTATTGTACTGACATTTTTAGTTTTTAAATATCGCTTACCATTGGATTCCTGTTCTCTGAAGTTGCCACCGGAGTAATTTCTGGTGCTAATTTAAGGCCTCATGGATGGTAAGCATATTTGATTTCTCTTTGTTTGCAGACATTTGAAAGGCAACATCCGTGTCACTGCCATTAGTACTGTTTTTGTTTTTTAGTGTTACTGTTACTTGTTAATATAAACAAGCAAAGAATAAAAAGGAGGCGTTTGAGTGATATTTGAAATCTGTTAAAAATGACAATTCAATTGATCAATTTAAAGTTGGAATCTGATATAACAATGGCATAGACACAGCGAAGATGAAAAAAAGCTGCTAAAGGTGGCAATTCAAAAATCTGGAACTCTATTACAATCAATGCGGTATAGATACAATAAGGATAAAAAAGGCACGTGTTGTTTTTGAAATATGCTGAAGGCGGCAATTCGAATGGACAAAGCAATCTTGGATTCTGCTATAAAACCGGTATACAGCAAAGATAAAAAAAGGAATCTGAGATCCACTAAAATGGCAATTCGAATGGGCAATTTTAATCTGGGATGCTATTACAATCGGCATGACATGGGCACAGCAAGGATGAAAAAAAGGCATTTGAGCTATTTTTGAAATCTGCTGAAGGCAGCAATTCGAATGGGCAAAACAATCTTGGATTCTGCTATAAGACCGGCATAAAAACACAGCAAAATAAAAAAAGACATTTGAGATCTGCAAGGTGGTAATTCGAATGGGCAATTTAATCTGTGATTCTATTACAATCAGTGTAGCATAGGCACAATAAGGATGAACAAGAGGCATTTGTGCGGTTTTTGAAATCTGCTGAAGACGACAATTCAAATAGGCATAGCAATCTTGGATTCTGCTATAAAACTAGCATAGACACAGCAAAGATAAAAGAAAAAAAAAGGTATTTGAGATTTGCTAAAAGTAGCAATTTGATGGGCAATTAATCTTGGATTCCATTACGACCAATCTGGTATAAGGCATTTGAGTAGTTTCAAAATATGCTGAAGGCAGCAATT
>QKWP01000658.1:73378-161273 GCA_003550325.1 Gigaspora rosea
CGCAATTCCAACTAAGTTTTCAAATGATCCAAAACCGTACTCATTGCAAATTCCACAAAGGCCCCCCAAATCGTCCCGGTATTTTAGTTGTGTGCAATCTTCAAGTCGTCCCATGAAAGATGTTTTTTTCATTCCATTTGGAAAGGTCTCTTGAAACTTTTTCCAAAGTGCAGTCTTATTGTCACATAAGTAAAGGATAGGCAAACCAGTTTTGGAATCTATCTTATAAAGTTCATTGTGACATTATCTTTATCAGAAAAAAATAATTCGAACTGTTTTTCTTTGAATTCGGCCATGAATTTTTTTTTTTTTGGGAATTTCTAGAGGTGGAGCACCAGCACCGTAGAGACATGCGTGTTTTTTTGCTTTATATATAGTTCTCAAATTTACCTACATTTAATAATAAATTTGTATGATATTCATGAATCTTATTATGAAATGATAATTGATGCCTTACATCTAGTTCTATTCGAAGAACCTGATAATTAAAGTCAAGTGCGATAATAGAAAGTATTCGAATTTTTCCTTTGGCACCTCTAATATTAATATTTAATGCGTGGCGAAAACTATCACAGAATTGACAACTTGTTGTAACATTATATAAAGAATCTTGTATCTGAAGTAGTTCCCATTGATATAAGTTTTGTAGAGTTTGTCGATCTGCCCCAGGATCTGCTGCACACGTCCAAAATTCGATATCAGATTCTCCTTCTGAATATGGCGTAAAATTTGTGCACCCGCAAGCTAGAAACATAGAACGCCAAGCTACTAATTCTTTGCATTGAAATGCATGACCAGGTGGGTATATACTATATAAAATATGTGGAAACAGAATTACTGCACTTCGTTGTGTGATCCAGTTAGTAAAAAGGATTTGCCAATCTTCGTTAGGCATTGGAATTTTTCTACGCTTAATTTGGAGGTCAAATATTTGTTGCAAAGTTGACTCTTCGTACCACTGAAGTGATGTACATGTTGTGCATGCATCTTCCGCTAATAAAGTTTGAACTTTCGAATATCTTAACCCAAAAAGTGCAAGATGGTCTTGATTTTGGCACATTCCATACTTGTTCCAAACGATAGTTGGCGTTTCACCAACATATTAATGTATTTCATTTTTGCCATTAAAAACCCGTAAACTACACTGTTCTTCTAAAATCTGTTGCCAGATAAGATAAGTTTCTGAATTACGATATATCATTAATGACGATGTGTAACCAGGCCAGCCATATAAAAGATCTTAGCGTGAAGAATATCCGATTCCTAAAACAACAAAAGTAAAATTTTTTTTAATCTGTATATATAAGGGAACAAATGCGATGTCAGTTAGTATTTGTGATATAATTTCTTCGTCATAAAAGCCAAATACTGCTAATCCGGAATGCTCTGTTTGACTTTCAAATAATTCTCTATATATTAGGTTAATAGCGGCTGAAGGTGTGTTCTCTATATTACTAATTTTTTCTTTCGTTGAGCATAAAAAACCTGGTTGTAAGGGGTTAGAGGGCCTATTAACGATAGATAAGGTAAAATCATAACCATTTATTTGAGTTAGTACACTCATATAAAGACGAAAAGGAAGAGTTAGTATACTATTTTTTGTAATTTTTAGATTCGGGATCCACCAATCTCGAGCATATAGTCCGTAGTAAAGATTTGAGCTTATTTGTCCCTTGTTTATAAGTTTTACAGTATATTTTTTATTTTTTGACATCTTGCAATCAGACGAATGTTCACCATTTCAATACGTATTACTATGTAATATCGATCATTTTTGGCCCTTTAATCGTGATTTGCCACTTAACTGGACATGAGCATGTGAGTAGACAGGGAGACAGGGCTGAAGATGCGGTGCGCGTAATTAATGGCCTCGATTATCCTTTTCTAGATGGTATGTTTATTTTCAAGGGGTGGTTTACAAGCCATAAATATTTGTACATAGCAATAATTTTTCGGCCCATAGGGCACTGTCGAATTTTAGATATTCTACGTACTAACACGAGAATGTTCAATCAACGTATAATTTATACTGCATCATGAACTATAACAGATATAAAATGATTCAGTGATTTTGATAATGTAAACATATACAAATTTAGAACAAGGGCTGTGGATACGTATTCGTGGAATAGGTGGCTTCATGTGTATTATTTTAACATATCACGTACAACATTTGAAATTACAAAAAAAATTCAAACTAAAGATTGGTGATTCACACTAACATAGTCGCGTTGAAGAAAAATAAAATATTCATTATGTTATACCATCACATGACTTAACGGTCCCACGGGTCCGCAAAGCTTATATGACAGATTTTTTATTACTTCTGGGTTGTAGTACGTACCGGTTTCCTTACGGAAAGAAATAGGGTTGTTGTAGTAGAAAAGGCCTAAATGCTATATATATTATATATAGCATTCAGGCCCTTTCTACTGCAAAGCCCCTAAATAATCTATGTGATAAATCTCATTACCAACCATCAACAGCACTTCTATAGTGGCTTAGCGATTTTACATAGATTTGTTATAAAAAAGCCAACAGCACTTAAACAGTGGCTTATCAGTTCGTATATATGTATGTATCATTTCTTCTTTTATAGGTCTTTGCTCGGTTGGAAATGGAGAAATATTGCGTTTAAAGCGATTCGCGATTTTGTGAAATCGGTTACGAGAATCCTTCATTCTTTGAATGTATTGGAGTATCAACAAATAATTATGGTGATTATATTATTGTTATGCAAAAAAAGGTTCATGGCAAAATTTTATACAAATATCACAATTGGAATGGAAGGATACATTGAGTCTTCTGCGCAGTATAACGTTTGATCTCAAATCGATTCATTCGTAGGAACGTTCACGGAGATTTACATAATGGAAACATTTCGCTAACTCTTACTTTGCATAACACATATATTGCCAATCTTGGGCTTTCTAAAAAGATGAAGGAAAAATTGCAGAGTTCGTCATACATTCAAGCATCATATGTTTACAGTCTTGGAGTTATTATAACTGATTCTAAGAGCATTTGATAGAATTTCGTTCGATAGTTATTTTGCACCAAGAATTATCAATGGATCAATCGTTCGATGATTATTTTGCACCAAGAATTATCTATGGATCAAGATCTGAATTTCGAAACAGGAATTGATACTTTATTTATTTATTTATTTTTATTTTTTATTTTTTATTTATTTTTTCTTTATTTTTTTATTTTTTAGCTCGAAATGCGAAATGCGAAATGAACATCCAAAAGTGACGAAAGATATGTGGTGATATCATTATGATCTAACGGCGTTGTAATCGTTTAATATGTGGAGCAGTATAGTTGCCATATCGGTTGAGAATTTTACATTGTATATCGATAATGAATTATGTAATATTTGAATTTTATTTTAATAAAAGAAATAAATAAAATACAATTCGCTCTACTTGGCTTACCACATAATTATTTATATATTCGTGTCATTTCAAAATTATTTATTAAAACAAAAAAAAAAATCCTATTATACAATCTGTACTATTATAAGTTTTTCGTTAGCCCATTCTTAATTCTCTTATGATCACGTTCACTTTTATCACTGCCCATATCGAGAAGATCTAAAGAAGCATTAGTAAAAAAAAAAAAATTGAAACAATCAAAGAATAAAACTTATCTAATATCCAGTTTCCAGCCCCGTTATTCTATGAAGATTCTATCCTATAAGAGAAATGTCAGTAACTATATTAACGGCATTACTGAAGGTTTAATCCCAAATGAAAGAGAATACTTACGTCGCTTTAACTCCCAAGGTCATTTCCAATCCACATATTAACGAAGATCTACAGAATAAGAGTGAATTAGTCAATACAGTAAAAAAAAAAAAAGGAAGCTTGAGACCAATTCCTACCATGGTTCAAAATCGCTTGTGTTTTCGCGAAACCTACAATGAGAAAATGTTAATTACCAAAAAAAATTGATTCTAAAACAGGAAATGAAAATAAGTACCATACTTATTTTTGACCATTTCCAGTTTCTAATTCGCGTTCTCGTGAAATAAAGACCTATAAAGAGAAGAAATTATAAATTCTTATTTTGAAAAAAAAGGGGATCAAACCTTGATCAAAAGAACAAAAACCGGTACTTACAGTTTATCACAGTTTCACGATTTCTTGTCCAGATTACTGGATCTAGATCTTCGAGTGCACATTTTACATTTAACCGCTCTAACAAAGCAAAGACCTAAAAAAAAAAAGAAATTGTTAGTTCTTATTTTCCAAAAAAAAAAGAACTCAGAAGAAAGAATAGAAACTAATACTTATCATTTATATAGTTCGTGGTTTCTCTTCCGGATCGCACAAATCAAAATCTCCAAATATCCATATTTTGTGTTCTAACCATTCTAATAAAGAAAAACCTGTAAAGAAAGAGAATTGTTAGCTCCTGTCTTAAAAAAGTAACTAAAACACAGAATATGAAAATAGAAACTAGTATTTAACGTTTCACATTTTTTCGTACTAATCACCTCAGATCTAAATCTTCCGTGTCCAGTTCACATTTCGATCGCTCCAATTAAGCAAAGACCTACAAAAAAGAAAAAAGCGTTAGTTCTTATTTTGAAAAAAGGAAAAAATGAACACAGAATGAAACTGGTACTTACCTATTTTATTGTTTGGCTTAGTTTTAGATTTTATTCAAAAAAAAACGTTGCACGCTTGTAGCTAAAACTATTTATATATATTTACCAGTTACAATGTATATTTTTTTTGTTCTTGCCATTTGCAATGAGACAAATGTTCGCCATTCGTGTTATTAATAATTTTTACTATCTAATACCCGCCGTAATTTATTATAAAATGTCGATCATTTTATACCCTTTATTTGCGATCTACCCCTTAATGTTTTTACTATTATGAGTACTAAGTGACTCCTTTTGGTTAGAACTGGCCTCCTTTTTCTTTTCTCTAATGTCTATTTGTGGACCTGTTGAGGAGTCTTCTTGTTGAGAAGCCAGTTCTTTTTCATACTTTTCAACTAGTGCGCCAATTAGAAGCGGTAGAAAACTGCCCCTTTGAGTCTTGGATCCTTCTTAATGATATCGATTATACACTCCTTTATATCTTTGAGAACCAATTTCGTGATCATTTCAATTATATCTTTTAGCTCTTGGTCACTTTCTACGGCCTTTTGTTTTTCCTTCTTGTTTTGGGCTGGTACCAAAACTTTTGATTTAATCATCTCGTTAACTTCTTCTTTATTTTTAGGTCTTTGTGTTACACTTTCATGCACTCTATAGTTTTCCATTCTATGACATGTTTGCTCTTGACTTTTAGAGGTCTCTATTTTCATGTTTAAATCCCACCAGAGTGCCTTGTTGTAGTAATAGATATTCTGTCGAGTCGCTTTTTCTTTATCTTCGTTTGTTTCAAACTCAACCACTGCTTGGCTTCTAGGATTTCCATTTCTGTTATGGAAAATGTGTACTGCCTTTGCCCTAATTCTTCTTAGTTGTCTAAGTAAGAGCACTTCTTTTGTATTCATTGGTAGGTTATTAAGCCTTGCGTGGAATGTTCTTCTCAGGTCGAGCTTCTCTTTATCACTTTTGCCCATTGTGATACTTGCTAGGTTTCCATCCTTTAACGGCAAGACCCAGATGTTTACAATCTCTGTTTCAATTGACTTTAAGGGATCTTTTCCTTTCCAATACAGCTCCGCTCTTGTCTTTCTGTTCTTACTGTGTAAAATGAAAATTTCGTCTGGGACTTTTATCCTTCGTCTAATTAATGCAATTATTTCTTTTTTCGAAACATAGTATGGTAAATCCCATATTGTACACTATTGTTTTTCCGTCTGTTGTTTTAATTCTTCATTCGAACATTCTTCATCACCTTTCCCCGGTACTGAGCTTTTCTTCATACATTCTGTTTCTTTTTCTTTTTCTTTCCCAGTTTGGCTTCCTGGTATATCGCCTTTAGGCGCGGTATCTATCTTGTTGTCGTCACTTTTCTCAACTACTCTGTTTGTTAAAGGTTTAGATAAATTCTTGTCGACTTCAAGTATCTTCTCCTTTTCACTGGGCTCTATCCTGTTTTCCTCAAGATGCGCTTCTATTACATTAAAGATTTGTTGTTTGATTTCATTATTACCATAGTCCATTTCACTGGTCTCCATAATTGCAAATACTATTTTTTGACACAGTTTTTCAATTTCAACATCTTTAATGTATTTTGGTACCGGATCCTTCTCCTTAAGTTTTCCGCTACATTTACTGCTTGTTTATATTGTATCCAGTTATATGTTTCAATTGCAGTACGAATTACATACACCGTTTCTGGTTTTTCTATNTGTTTATATTGTATCCAGTTATATGTTTCAATTGCAGTACGAATTACATACACCGTTTCTGGTTTTTCTATACCCAAGAATTCTGCAATTTCAATATCTCTCTTGAGCACCCTGTGATGCTGTTCGTTTAATATCGACATAATTTTTTGATCTTGATGGCAGAATAGCTGATTAAATTCTTTGATGCATTCCATGATGATCTATATATTTTCCCACTATAGGTCACGTGTTAAAGTTGTTTGGAGCCTGTTATTTCTACTTATTGTTGTAGTATTGTGTTACTATGTATTGTTGATTTGAATAATTATCAAATTTAGTTTAATATTTATATTTTTATATATTGTATAGAAAATAAAAAAGGCATGCAAACTTGGAATATATTTATGAAATAGTTATTACTGAGAGAAATAGTATTTTTTAGTAGTAACTTCTGAAAACCAAATCAAAAACCAATGATCCTTTATATTTAGATATAAATGAAAAAAGTTAAAATAGAAGCTTTGTTTAAAATGGTTCTATTTATGCTCTTAGATAAAATCAAAATTATAGAAGAACCACAAACAAAGCTCTAAAGGATTAATTATCTTTGAGCAGCTAGATTCAGAGGCATAGAATTTATACTATTGATAAATAATAATGTTTATTTAATTGTATTTTGTATTCTTTACCCTTTATGGTATTACTACCTTTATCTAATAAAACAAAGGAGTATTGTTTTACAATTAATTCTCCTGATAGCTTTTTTCATAGTGGTCCATAAATAGGGACTTTGATTTAGACTTGGTTCTTGAGTTGATCCATGCAGATAAAAATAATATAGTATTCTATTTTGGTCAAATCGATCTTGATATAACTTAGCCAATCATATGGATGCCTTTCTAGAGCAAAAGATATGTATATGGGATTTTGTCTGAGCAATGTAAATCAATTGATCATATGCATGCCCTTTTAGAACAAAAGATATAAATATAGAACTTTGTTTGCGAACAAGTTTGAGTTGGTTCTAAAAAATCAATATGAAGTCAACTCAAGGATCAGGTTTGATAAGCTTTTTAACAGCCTTATCATAGAGCAATCATGATAATAATCTTGTCATGATTCATGGTTTGTTCATAGTTTCGAGAAGATTCTTTATCTGATTCAGGGTTTCGAGGGCTTGGCTTGTTTATAGTGCCACAAGGACCTTTGTACTAGAATTTGACCCGGGTGACCTGCGGATAACCGGGTCGAGTTATATCCACCTGGGTGGTCGACCCACAAGTCACCGCGGGTCGGCGCATTACAATTATAATATCTTTGGCTTCAGGATGTTGTGTGATGCCATAATAATAAAGTAAATCATTGATATATCTCAGTGAATTTTTCTTAAAATTGAAATAGTTCTTTAGCTGAAAAAAAAAAAAAAAAAAAAAAAAAAAAAAAAACCATATTTGTTAATAATCTTTAGGATCATTATTCTAGCATATAGTGTTATGAGGCTATACTCTTTGTAATTACAAAATCAGACAGAAATGAAAAAAAAGTAATTTGTTTTGCATATTAGAATCATATTGGAGTTTAATAATAAGATCGATGCCAAATTTTCATGAGTTTGTTTATAAGAACGTCAAAAACATTTCCATTTTCTTTAATGTAATTACTTTAATTTCCTATATCTGATACTAATGGTAATTTGGTTATAATATCTAGCGCTATGCGTATCACTCATTATATAATTGCAAAAATACCTACCTCATTTAAAAAGTCAAAATTTATGTTTTTAGAATCGTTAAGACTTTTCAGAACCACATCAGTATTTCCTTGGAATTCAAATCTTTGTCTACGGGTGCTCCAACTGCTTATACCATTATCACATTTTGCTTTAAATATTTTACTAAAGCCGCCTTTAGCAAGATTAGCAATATTACTAAATTTCTCATATGGAATAAATTCCATATGCATTTGATGTCCATACAATTTCTTTTCTCATTTGAATAAGCCAATTGTCTATAATTTTATTGCCTCTCAATGTCAATTGATCATAATGATACTGTAACATAAATTGCATTTAGTGGCACTTATCTTTATGTAGCCTTGTTCTTTTATAACTTTTACATTTTTTTCTTGTATGTAATATGGAAATTGTTAAAATTTTATTCATAATCTTATAAAATTATGTGTAAAAAAATGATTCAATATCAATAAACGCCCTATATTCTTTATGAAAGGTATTTCGGAATTATAGAATTCATCAATTTTAGATTTTGGCTGATCTTTATTATACGCCCATGCAATACAAGAAACAGAATGTAACGTGAAACAAGAAATGACCTGCTCAAGAGAAAACATATTCAGAAGTAACAAATTTATAATTATACATCTTTAAACTCAGTTTGATAATAATTTCCAACATTGTACTGTGCTTTCAAATACCATTCAAATGCTTTCTTTTCATTATCAGGAATACCTATAACAATTCCTAACATTATATTGTGCTTTGGAATTTCTGATTTTTGCAGATTTTAGATACCATTCAATGCCTTCTCTTCATCTTTGGGTACTCCTCTTCCATATCGAAAACATTTTCCAAGACCCAATGGTGCATTAAAATTTTCTAGACTGTGCTGATTTAAATACCCCAAATGTTTTCTCATCTTTAGAAATGCCTATTCCATTTTCGTAGCAAATTCCAATACAGTATTTAATTGTCTAGTAGAACTTCCATTTTTAGATGATTTCAAATACCATTCAAATGCTTTCTTTTCATCTTTAGAAACACTTAAACCATGACAGTAACAATACTTAACGATTAACTGACCTTTAGAATTCCACCTTCAGCTGATTTTAAATACCACTTAAATGCCTTCTTTTCATCTTTAGATATACCTATGCTATGGTGGTAACAACATCCTTCAGATGATTTCAAATACCATTCAAATGCTTTTCTTTCATTTAGATATCTTGGTAACAAATTCCAATATTATATTCCCCATGAGAATTTCCATCTTCAGCTGATTTCAAAAACAACTCAAATGTTTCTTTTTCATCCTTAGAAACGCCCATACCATTTCTGTAGCAATATTCAATATTTATTTGCCCAGAAGAATTTCCATCTTCAGCTGATTTTAAATACCATTCTTTTCATCTTTAGAAACAGCTATACCGTTACGATAAGAATTTCCAATGTTGAATTCTCCATTGGAATTTTCACCTTCAACCGATTTTAAATACCACTCAAATGCCTTTTTATAATCTTTAGTAGTACCTATACTGTTTTTGATAACAACATCCAACATTTGACTGTTCACCGATACGATATTTCCGCCTTTGGCTGATTTCAAATATCATTCAAATACTTTATTTCATTTTTATAAAGCCCATACTGTCTAAGTAACAATGTCCAATATTCAATTATCCTCTAGAATTTCGACCTTCAGCTGATTTCAGATATCTTTCTTTAGGTATTGTATACATATACCATTCTGATAACATTGTCCAATTTTTAATTGTCCATCAGAGTGTCCGCTTTCAGTTGATTTCAAATACCACCCATATGCTTTATTTTCATCTTTAGAAACTCCTATGCCATCTTTATAACAAATCTAATATGTAATTGTCCTTTAGAATTTCCACCTTCAACTGATTTTATACCACTTAAATGCCTTCTTTTCATTAGGTATACCTATACCATTCTGGTAAACAATATTAATATTTAGAGTGTTCGCCTTCAGCTGATTTTAAATACCATTCAAATATCCTCTTTTCATCTTTAGATACGAATATACCATTTTGGTAATAATATCCGACATTGTATTGTCTGATAGAATTCCTCCTTCAGCTGATTTCAAAAACCGCTCAAATACTTTCTTTTTATCTTTAGAAACTCCTGTAACACGGTCCAATATTTAGAATTTTCTCTTTGAGCTGATTTTAAGTACATTCAAATGCCTTCTTTCATCTTTAAATATAACTACATCCAACATTGTATTGTCCGTAGAATTTCCACTATCCACAGATTTAAAATCCCACTCAAATGTTTTATTTCATCTTTAGATATGCCTATACCACTTTGTTTTCCTCTAGAATTTCCACCTTCAGCTGATTTTAAGTACCACTCAAATGTCTTCTTTTCATCTTTATAAGTACTCATAATATTTTGATAACAGTATCCAATATTGAATTGTCCAGAGGAATTTCCACTTTTAGCCGATTTCAAATACCACACATATGCCTGTTTTTCAACTTTAGAAACGCCTATACCTTTTTGATAGAAGGGAGAGCCTCCGGACACCTATCATTCACATGATTTTTGCACCTACCAAATATAAATCAACCAATCATAAATAAACTCTACCCCTAACACTAACTAGTTAGGTGCAAATTGGTAGCATTCCCTTGATAGAATACTCCAACGCGGGCTTGCACATTTAAATCAGATTTAAATATGTTCAAAAGACCTTTTTTGAATAATGAATAGCGCTACTGATTTAAAATTGTGCTAGGAAGAATTACATGTATTATCGATCGCCATTTATTAAGTGTCACAGATGCATTATAAATTATGTCTCTGATAATTCTTAATTTGTGTATCAATAATGTAATTTTGGTATCACTTTACTCATTCATGGAAGTTCTCCGCTTCACTCTGGTGTTACATATGCAACTTAAACTTCGCCACATCCCTCCAGAATTACTTATTTCACTGTGTATCTCCTCTATTACTTTAATTATCGCACGTATACTTTACCATATATAGTCATCCATAGTCCTGTTACTATATTCATACATAGCTGTTCTTGTATTGAGTGGATAACGCGTGTAATGATCCTTACGCGTAGGATGCATTTTTTAAATGGCATCATAGATTCGTTGACGCGCGTAATTGTCATTGAGTAAGGGCATTAGTGAAGTAATTTGAATGACGGATGGTAATAATCCTAATGATTGTGTGGGGGAATTGCAGTTAGTCAACATGTATATAAACCCTCTATGTCCGCCTTACTTTGTCCTGTAGGTTCTTTCTGAGTGATCCTTCTTTTATAATAAAAACTTCAGAGCTATATCGTATCTTTTATGTTTCACATTATCTACTATTATTGCATTATTGATTACAATTACACTGCATACTACTCATGCATCTCAACTATACTAGAAAAACGGCGGCGTTTTGTGGGCTGGAGCCCTAATTCTTAGGTTTTAATTATTTAAAATGTTATAATTGCCTTTAGCTTTTAAAATTACATTAATAATAAAATTAAATATTAAACTTTGTTGTAAACGCATATTTTGTCCTAATTTTTGTGATCTATCAAAAGAAAAGGCAGTATAGTATCAAAAAGAAGATCTTTTAGAGTACGAACTATTGATATGACTATAAATATAAGAACTGTTGCAAATTTCTTATTTCCAAGATTTATTACGGCTTGTGGCAATGTTAAGTCTTGTGACTTATGAATTGTAATTGCCCAAGCATAGCATAGAGGAAACTGCGTACGAGAGCAAGTTCCCGAATTTCCCTCCCAAGTATATTTATTGGGCCGAATTAGTACTACATGTTTATTATTTGGGATAGAAAGCGTTGGGCCTGTATAGTTGTCCAATCAACAAAATTACAGTAGGTAACGAAGGCGGCATTCGAGCTCCGATTGATAAAAATAGAACAGGTTCAAGACCATTTGTAATTTCAGAACGTGCATTTTTAGCACCAGTGCTACTATGTACAGCTTTAATTTTAGCAAAGGTAAGTTAAGTTGTTTTAGTTTGGAAATATTATACTCGTTCACGTGGTCCCAAATCGTAAATAGCCGAATGGCACTAATGTGCGAACCCTATTATTAAGCAATTGCTAATTATTAGAAATATTCTTGTTCTTTAGAATTTTCGGCTTATATCTGTATTTTCTTTAATTTGTATGCTTTAATAATCTGGGAATAGACCTTACGGCCCGCTTCTGAGATATTATCATGCGACCAAGAATCTGTTGCTTATATTATGACCATTTGACCAAAATCAAAAAAAAGTCATTTGTTATATATATAGAATTTTATAACGATATACAATTATATATATAGTTATAATATTTGTACGTATGTGCCCTTAACGTTGTTTTCTACATTTGTACGTTCGTCTTGATTTGTATTCTCCTTCTCTAATTGGCGTTTATGACGAGCTTGTCTCTTTTCTGACTCGCTTTTTCTATATGCTAATTGCTGTTCCTGAGACATCGAACTTTTTCGTCGTCCTTTACCTTCATTTTTTTTTATTGTGATTTGCTCAGGTGTGTTTTTTTTGTATTTTAAAATTTATTCAATTGAAAGAATCACCAATATATTATCCGCAATAAAAATTTTTAACGTCATATTCAAATTTTGATTACAGTATAATTACGTATTTTATGACATATTTTATGACATATTTTTATGGCATATTTTATAATGGTATTTTAAAAATAGGCTTTCTAATGAGCTTTATACATTAAATAACCATCATAAAATTTTTTTCTAACATTCAATATCGTAATTTAATGAAAAGCTTTAAAAGTCCATTATTTGATTTAGGGGGTCAATTTTTGGATACGCAACTAAAATATGGATCAGTTGAACCGGGAACCGGACATTTCTAAAAATTCGTAGAGTATGGTTTTAAGGCTTCCACTTCGTTTCCCTCAGCTCCAGTCAACTAGCACCATACTAGGGATTGGTTAGTGCTCGAAAACCCGTTAAACATTGTTTTCGAAGCATATACAATAAACTGAGTTTTAAACTCTGCTTATACAATTCATTAATGATTATGCTTACTAAACATGTTAATCCGAAGCATGTTATTACTATCATTATTTATTAAACACATGAACTGTCGCTATTTATTAAGTACAAAAAAAAAAAATACCATAATAGTTACTTCATTGCAACTATTAATAATAATAATACCTGATTCATACCAAGTTTTTAAGCTAAGACTTGCACAAGCATTCTCTTCGGATAATCGATTGTTACAACAAACTCGTCTCAAAAGGGGTCCTTCTTCAATCGCTTTGGAGGATGGTTTGAAATTTCTTTGAGTATATTGGATTCAAATTTGACTTGAGACGTTGAACTTACAGAGGAGGTAAAATTCCATTGTATATCAAATTGTTCGGGTATAGTTTATCATTCATCGCAGTAGGCTCAAATTGTTCAGGTGTAGTTTTTTCGTTCATCGTACAAGGTTAAAATAAATAAACAGTTGCATATTTATAATAAAAAATAAAAGTCATTATTCACATAGCAATTACCTTTTTAATTAAATGAGTCATATCGTCATATCACGCAACAATAATAAACTTTTAATTAAAAGTTAAAAAAAAAGAGTCAATTACAAATCAAGAAACTTTTGTTCATAAATCGATTTCAGACTCAAGCACGATGAGTTTTAAATTTAATAATTAAAATCATGTGACACAAAAACTCGAGTTTAACCGACTCTGGTTACAAACAGGGCATAACTGAGTTTGGACGAACAGGATAACATCCCTACATCATACTATATACTTGCTGAGTGCTTGTATTCACGATTTCATTTGCATATAAACAAATTTTGAGTAAATCGGATGATAGAAACTTATATAAAATTTTTATTTACATTCATTTTTAATATATAATTAATATCAGTTATTTATAAACAACCTTTTTTATTGAATATATATATGTCTATTCAACAATCAAATAAAAAAATTTTTTACAAAAATTGTTTGGACAAAAGGGATTATATAACTGAATGTTAATTATATAAAATATACAAAAAAAAAAAAATAGGTAATTACAGAATTATTCTGTTTAATTATGAGGATATAACTAAAGTTACAAAAGCAAAATTATCCAATGAAGATAACTCCTAAATGGTATCATAAATTGCTGTGCATCGATCAACCCATGTAGAAATTTCTGCATCATGTTGTAATGTAATTATAAAAGATATGTAATAATTGACGCATTTTAAGTATTTTTTACAAGGAGGTAAAATTAGAGAAGTGACAAGCATATAGTATCTGGATCTACAAGCTTTTTATGGAAATATTGCATGTTCGTGATTGGTTCTAACCATAGTTTATGGAGTGAAATCTGTAGGATATGGTTTAGCTTAGCACGAGACGTAGACATAGATTATAGTTAGATTTTAATGAAAGGATGATTATTGTATCGCATTACTATGCTAAATTATTTATTTCCTAAATTATGATTCATGTCGTTAGGTTTTAAATAAATGATATTTGTATTCACAAATTATATTTACTCTAATAAAATAAAAACATCATGAGATGTTATGCAAAGATAAATCCTACAAACTTCATTAATCGATATTTTGATTCTCGTTAAATCAATATAATTTATATTCAGCAAATTAGCATAATTTTTATTTTTATAACTTTGATTCTCATTAAATTAACACATAATTATTTAGATTATATCGATCTCTTCAATTAATAATGAATTTCTATTTATCCACTGAAATTACACGTGAACTTAAGAGACCCTCTATATAGTGATTAAATACAAACGAAACAAAGGGTATTTATAATGATATATAGCCATTAATATGAATTTTAAATAATTTATGCCCATCTAAAATTAATAATTTAAATATTATTTGAAATAAAAACTACGTGTATAGTAATAGGAATTTCTTTATTATTTAGTGGAAATACAAATAATAATGAATGTTAAATCCAGGAAAATCTGTAAGTTTTACACGTTTAATTATTTAAACCTTTTAGGATTTAATTTCTAATAATGCTACAGAGATCAAAACATTACGAGTTCTCACTCTGCATTATTTACGATATAATAGCTCTTGTAGTAAAGCCATGGGTGAATAAACGTTGTTTATTCAGTTGCAAAAATTATGGGAGTGTGTACGTACGTAAAATATTTTTAGCGGAAGTTTTGGTTTATTATAATGTTAAACGTTGATCCTACCAACCCGGTCATAATTTTCATAAACTCTTCATTAACTTAGAGTACGAAAAAAATTAAAGCCAAACTTAAATAAATAATTACATACATTTGCTTTTATATAACTACTGTTCTGCTGTTAGTGGCAAAACCGTCAGGACTCGCCGCAGTAGTTCGCCGTCACGAGACCCGAAAACGTGACCAAGACCCGAACCGACGTAATGAAAGACCACAAAGCACAAGGATAGAAGCACAAGCCCCCGAAGGATAAGCCCCAAGGCCGTGGAAAAAGAGAAGAATCAAAGCCTTAAAAAACAAATAAAAAAAAAAAACAAAAGAATCGGGATTGTTGAGGCTAAGTCGCGATAGAAGAGAAATGATTAAAATCGCGAAAAGGCGGTGAATTGCGTGATGGGCTTAGATTAGAGTAGAAAAAAGTTCGATTTTGTTCTCCCACCCCCCACCGCATGTAAAAATTATTATAAAATGGGCTCTTTTTGCCCTTAATAAAGGATAGCGAAAGTTTGGATAAAAAAGTCGCGATTAGGTTGCTTTCTGTCCCATTTTATACCCGATACGCCTTACCTTGCCAAATCATGCCGCCTCTCGTAATTGGGTATATCGTGAGGTGTTGTGTTTAATTGTTTTGTTGGTGTTGGTGGTTGTCTGTCCCGTGACGTCGGCCCGGACTTCCGCCTTCAACACTACACATATCAGTATAAATTCAAAATGAGATAAAAGAACTTATTAATTACAAGTAATGAAATCTCTTTCTCTTTTTGAATCTTGATAACTTATCATTGGGTCAAATAACTCTTTATTAATAGTTATTCCAATAAGTTCTTGACCAATCCAGTTTCTTACTAAGGGTCTGCAAGTCTGACGCATAGGCACAGGCATAGGCACAATAATTTAACATGGTGTGGACAAGGTACAAAAATTATGGACACAGGCAAACAATTTTGCCAGACACTATTTTGCTCTTTATTTCCTGGCATCATGTGCCCGTGCCCATAAGTGTTTGGCAATTTAGTATCTATGGGCACAGGCACACACAAAGCACTAGTGCACAATGCGCCTGACATGGGCATTTACAGATCCCTATTTCTTACCTGTATAGATGGTTAAGCTCTCATTTTCCAAAAATAGTTATTGCGGCTTCAGCTTCACATAACTAATGTAATTTAATCATCTAACTTTATCCATTTTTTTTTTTTTTTTAATATTTTTCGGCTTTATAAAATGGTTTGGAAGTTATACAATTGTTAAAATTAAAGATTTTCGTAAAATAAATTATGATTTCAATCAAAGGAATGTCGATTCGATAAATTAAAGATTTCAAACATAAATGCCGCAATGTTAATATCGATACCGGATCAAATCTTCCAAAGCCACAACAAATGCCTTTTTTGTTTTTTTTTTTTTTGACATATTTTTGCCAAATTCTCCACATTAATTTTTCCGTACATTTGTAATCGTGTGAAACCTTGATAAAAAAAAACTTTACTACTGTTTCTGGTTAATTAAATCATTTAAACATCAATTTTTATAATAGCGAGTTCGAGCCCACGCTATGGTGCGGTGCATTCAACTCATTACACATGATATCAGCAAAAAACGCGACAAGTGAACCTTCCCTGGTGGAAAATAGAGCCTGGCAAGACTCCTCCGAAACTGCCGCCAAAAGAGAAATATGAGCTCAAGAAAAAATAAGAAAAGACAGCATATAAGAAAATAAAAGGTTTTTAAAAGCTCATTTAGAAAGTATGAAAAAAAAAGAAGTTAACTCTTCTTTTAATGATGGATTTAAGGCAGGATTACGAATAGCTGTTAATTTAATGTTTGATAGGAATTACCAAGATCTATTTTTATATAGCGGCGCATTCAACTTCTTACACATGACAATATCAACTTTTATAAGTGTAGCGAGTTTGACCCCACGCTATGTGTGGCGCATTTAACTCAGTACACACGGCAACGTCAACATAAAATAGCGAGTTCGAGCCCACGCTATGGTGCGGCGCATTCAACTCGTTACACATGACAACAAGCAGGGTGCTAGGTGCAATGAATGAGAGAGAGCGGGAAGGATGGGTGCCAGATTATAATCGGACATCGAAGAAAACAAGTGACAAGACAAGCGAAGTAAGAAAGCACTGTGATTATCTTTATAATCTCTACCGCATGTATACGTGTCTATAATCTCTATCACATGCATATCTATAAATACAATCATATGCTCTTACCTTTTCATAAAGTCTCAATTTCATATAAGCCACAAATCAACCATCATCAACGCATAGGGCTAAAAATTACTCATAATGATGTTAAAAGGCTGCTTAATAAAATTGAAATAATATATCTCCACCCATTTTGATCGTTGACGAAGCAAGTTTGTTTAGTCAACTTTCTCGTTCAGAAGGAGAAATACTTCTCAAATCAGTTCTTACCTGGATGGTAGCAAATACAAAAGAAGAAAGCTTATATGTTATACTCTACACTTCTAGCCTTTTAGCTAGAAGTACTGAAAGAAGCAAAACTAAGACAGAAATTAAAACATCTTTTAATAAAAACAAAAGAAAATCTCTTAAAAGAATTAAGCTATTGTAAAATACAAAGAGCGCGAACTTTTGGTGATTTTGAGTAGGGCATCCCCCAAGAGGAGGAGATCGCCTCTTTTGATCCATTCTTTATGAACTGAAACAACTCGTAAGTACATTTTGTAATCATATTTTTATAGCAATTATATCCTCTACTTTCATCTGTTGTAAATAGAGAATAATGATTCTCGCACTGTGAATAAAAAAAAAAGGCACTTCGTAAAAACAACGCTAACTAACCGAATTCAATTGGAGAATGAAAAAGTTTTTTATAAGAACAATACCTCATGTATCAAGCAAAGCTTCGACACATGCATATTAAAGACACATTATCGTTTGATGTCTAAAAACAAGACTTACCACCCATTTTGATCGTTGACGAAGCAAGTTTATTTAGTCAACTTTCTCATTCAGAAGGAGAAAATACTTCTCAAATCAGTTCTTACCTGGATGGTAGCGAATACGAAAGAAGAAAACTTATATGTTATACTCTATACTGAAAAAGCAAAAACTAAGACAGGAATTAACATCTTTTAATAAAAACAAGAAAATCTCTTAAAAGAATTAAGTACCACGGAAAATATCATAAAATACAAAGAGCGCGAACTTTTGGTGATTTTGAGTAGGGCACCCCCCAAGAGAAGGAGGTCGCCTCTTTTGACACATTCTGAATTACAACTCGTAAGTACATTTTGTTATCATATTTTTTATAGCAATTATAATCCTCTAACTTTCATCGGTTGTCAAATAGAGAATAATGATTTTCAACTAAATTGTTGAAATCAGAAAAAAAAGCAGTTTAGGAATAGTTTTATTTTTTCATGATCTTATTGATTGATATTACTATATACATATGTCATTTGAGGAGGAATTATGTTCAAAGGCAAAGTATATGTCTCACTTTGGTGCGCTGTGAATAAAAAAAAGGCACTTCATAAAAAACAACGCTAACTAATCGAATTGAATTGGAGGATGAAAAGTTTTTTATCAGAACAATACCTTATTCAGCTCATGTATAAGTATCAAACAAAACTTCGATACATGCACATTATAAACACATTATCCTTTAATGTCTTAAAACCAAGACATAGAATTTCAAGATGTTTCTATTCCAAACCGAAAATAGCAACTTAAATATGAAAAAATTTTGGGAAGAATTTAATACAGTAAATTTGTTGAAGATTTGAGTAAGAAGAGACCGAAGTATATTTTGAAGAATATATAGATGAAAAACAATGATTCTTACTGCTCAAGAGCATGCACTGCTCTGCAAAAACCTATAGCAGATTTTTAGCAAAACGGCGAGACCTTTACAACATGCAATAATTGTAGAAAAAAGATAGTTTAAACTGCATGCGTTTGGAGTTAAAGAAATTATTTGTTGGCCAAAACCATAAAAATTTAATACTGGATCTTGGTACGCTGAGTTCTTAGGCTTGGTAATAATTTGAACTAGGCGATGGGTCTGGAAATATTCGAGCCTACAATGAAATCATTAGGGCGGCAGAGATGAATTTGTTGATAGGAAGGATGGATAGAGGAATTGATAAGTAGGGGTTGAGAGAGATGTATGTAACAGATGAAGAAATAGATTGGGAAGAATTAGTGAGTTCTGAGAGAAGTAGTATAGATGAAGATTTGTAAATAAAAAGGAGTGATGGGCAATGCGCGGGATTTTTAATATGAGATTGAACCCTATCATCAATGTCATAGTTTTCATTAAAGGAATTATTTTTTTTTCGAGAAAATTTTTCTCTTTATCAGTTCCATTAGAAGAGTTGTTTTCTTCGAAAAATATTTTTTGATCTATTACTCGATAATATAGACTCGTCAGAACTAATATCATATCTGGGCAGCCAATGAGTTTAGAAACACTTCCAAGAAAACTTGAACTCCTTCAAGACAATGAATTAACTACTACGGTGTGAGACCGGAAACGTGACGCACGTGCATACGTATCTAAACAAGAAGAAAAGATTGTCTAAGTCCGAACTAGAATATCGAGGGAATTTGGGTAATCTGGATGATGATGTCAGTGATATAATGGATCATAATAATATTACTGATATTGGTTATAAGATTAATTTGTGATCATAGTAATGTAGATAATTCTTGCGAATATGAATAGCTGATGCAATAATTATAAATAAAGGCCACATGGCCCTTTGGGAGAAAATTAATTCCCACCTTTGATTTACTAATCAATCATACTATTATAAAAAGAGTTCTTTCTTGTCCTTATTAAAACATACATATATCTAACTCGATAAATATAAACTTCTACGCTCGTTAAGCTGCTACTAAGACGGTTATTTCCCTACGCTATCCCGAAACCCTATTACTCACTCGCCAAATCTCTTCGAACCAACTTAACCTAAATTTTGGTTACACAAAGCCCACCCGTTCAAGCTACAGATTTGCTGAAATTTAGAATTGTCAACGGCATGGAACCTAAAAATTAATGACATTACGATTTTAGAGATGTTCTTCCTCGATATCGTACATATTTTAATGAATTCATCTACAGTCGCATCTCCTAACTGCATCCTCTCGGGACTATAGTGAAAAAATTGCAAAATTTGCACTTGTAAAAAGATTGCACTTACAGAGAGTAAAATTTACGTGTATAGAGCTCTTATAAGCTGGGAACAGACTGTATCGTGCTTTTAGAGAAGGTTCATATAGTACTTGTACACAGTGGAGCACTTAGGAAGGTGTGACTGTATCTGTGCATCTTGGTACTTATATTATAGCATTTTCTGAAATTGAGTGTAAAGAATTCGAGAGTAAACTTGACCATGTCCGCAATTAACAGGTACACAAATGTTCATAACCGATATGTATGTCCAGGAATGAAGGAAAGTTTAAAGATGATGTCATATTTACCGTACACTATTGGTTAAAAACACCAAAAAAAGAGAGATTTTTCGAGCTAAAGTGAAAAGCTTATTTATATTTGGACAAATTTTATTAGTAAAACATAATATTTTTCATCAAATTTTTAGTTCCAAGAAAAGTTGTTTTAATTGGTAATATATGGTATTTCTTACAGCATTTCTTACATGTATTTCTGTTAACCTAACTTCAAAAATATCAAATAATTATTTTAGGCAACACCAAGTTTGATTTTTCATTTTGTATATTGCATTTCAAAATTCCGATTGGCGAGTCTTTTTTTTTCCTTCTATCAGCCCTATCGGATTATTCAGAGAAATTAAGGTCGTTTTTTTGAAAAATTGAAAAAATGGATACGAGACAGACGAAAAATCAACTTTGTGTAGCTTTACAAATGATAATTTTTCGATTTTCTAACTGGGTGTAAATTTGATCAAATGTTTGGGCAGAATTATAATGAAAATAATAGTTCCGGGCGGCATTAGTAAGATCGGGTATAGTGATCGTTGATCACATTTTATTAATGAAATTTAAGAGTTTATTAAAGTCAATAATGTAGTATAAAGTATGTAATCGAAAGTTAATATAAATAAAAATGTAAATAAAGAACGAAAGTTAGTCTTTTGTCTGGTAAAAACAAAGAACAAAGCATAAAGCGAAAGTACTTACACATTGAAGGTGTATTGTATATTAAAGTACCAAACGAGACTACATTAAACGAATAACTGTCTGAGCAAGATATTGTTTAACTTTGTGACACTATTGGTTCCTCTGACAAGTCTCTCCTATTCTGGAATCGAGATGATTTAATTAAAGTTATGAAAGCAGTTGTAGTTACAAAAAATCGAGGATTTATCTTAGAACAGGATCTGGCTGAAGAAGTTGGCCGCAAAAAAGTTATCTGACAGCAATTGCAAATTTATTTGAAGATAAACTAATGATTTCCCTAAAAAAATATATTTCCGGCAAAAATGGCAAGGGCCAATAGACTTTGTATTGGTACCGGCCCAAACGTCTAAACTCTGTGTAATGTGAGTCCGTTTTAACGATTCATTCACTTATGATTATAATATTTTGTACCATCGATCAATAAATAATTTCGCTAATGACATCATAATGAACAATATTGAATCGGTAGGAGGAACGGCGTTAGCAATATCACTTAATATACCACACTGACTTCTTTAAATATTGGTGGTAATCTTAGATCTGTAAGAGAGAGAGCAATAGCCAATGCACTTCCTATGAACTTTACTTTAATCTCCTTAGATATTAGTCATACCCACCAAAAGACATAATTTTGACTGCAATGAATCAGCATTGTGTGCGATAGAGCGTCTCCTAGTGTTGTTAGGCGAAAGATAAAACTTAAGCCAAAAAAAAAGACGAAAGCCAAAAACCTCCTGGCAAAACGTTGAAACGTCAAAACTCTGGTAAAACTGAAAAATCCTGCGAAACCCTTAAGCCAGCTAAACAAAACCATCTTACAAAAAGCATCAGTTCCGTGATCTCCAAATCATTCGACTATACAATAACAATTAATTTTTTTTCAAGTTCACTATGTTTAGCTTTAATTGTAGTAAGCACAAAGCGTAACTCATTTTATAAATTAAATTACCAATAATTTATGACTGAGTTATTTATATCAAATATTATTTGTTCATACAAAACCAGCTAACAATATGCTCTATAATTTTTAATGTTAATAACATAGTAGTGATACGGGCCGATGGAAAAAAAATCATGGACCAGACTGATCCTAAAATGCCCAGGCTGGTCGACCGGACCACCTTTTTTGCTATAACAATTTTTTGATCAGAATTAACCTCCTATCTATCGCTATTCAAAGTTTGTAAAAGCCATCAATCAGGTCATTCCTTGCCAAAATTCTAGTGATACTAAATTATTTAGTTTTTATTCGTTTTGACTTTAAGAAATTATAGTATGTTAGTATTTTATGTTGATTAATTGTCTATGCAACCAAGCATTTCCATTCCTTACATTCATTGTTTGCCAATTTATCATCTAAATTAGCCAACCAATGAATATCTACATTGTTGTAAAGCTAGTTGATTTAGTCAATTTCTTGATCTGAAACATGCTTTAGAAGAGAAATCGATTCATAACACTAATCGACCACAATGGTGCTGTCACACTCGAATTACGTCTTATACAAATTCGGGTGAACGATGTTGATAATAAGTGAATGCTTCGTATTCAATATATATTAATATATAGAATATCAGTTTAATAAGAAGAGGTTTTGGTGTGATTTGCTTTTATGAAAGAGGCAAAACGGCTAAATGTATATGAAGATACAGACAATCGTACTAGTTTATAATAAAACTATAACTATATGCTATCAAGTTGGCAACGTGAAAACCTTCGCAATAATCACATGATCAAAATTGTAAAGTCATTTAACGATTGTATTTGGGTTTACACATGTATGAAGGCACGAGTATTTATTAAATAAGAGAGTTATCATTCGATTCTTAAGAAGAGAACAGGGTTATTTATATCATACATTTAAATTACATAGATCGTGATCAAATATATCTTTGAATCCATGATATTCGAGAAATATTAGATCAGTTAGAACTTTGTGATTTATGTACGTACAGTACGTGATCTAAGTGATTTACATGATTTCTTGACTATAATCGAATATACTGTATATGGCCAATAAAAATTACCGTATTGGCGCGTAATAACGCACATGCGCGTTATTTCGAAAACGCCTTTTTTGAAAATTGTGTTTTTGTCCCGAAATAACGCGCCCCCTTATATAAGTAGACCATATACTGAATTGACCGACCCCAAATTTGTCAAAATGATTCGAAATATCGCGCATGCGCGTCCCGAAATAACGCTCAGGGTCTCGAAATAACGCGCAGATGCGCGTTATTACGCACCAATACGTTAGGACAAATTTTTGATCTAACAGTGCCTATCGATCCGGCAGTTGGACCGGGACCATCCCATATCACTAGTAAATTTCTCTTGGTGGACACCTATTACTGATACAGTATAAACTGAATTTCTAAGCAGAGAATTCGGCACAAAATAAATTAAAAAAAAATATTAAAAAAAAAAAATATTANAAAAAAAAAATATTAAAAAAAAATAAAAAAAAAAAGATTAAAAAAATTAATGAAAATTAAGCTAAATTAGAAAAATAAAATTTAAATAAAAAATTAAATTAAAAAAAAATTTAAAAAAAGTTCAATGAATCTGAAGAGGACTTTTTTGATCATATGTAGTTCAATAAACTTTTGTATGAAGGTTTTTGGCTATATTAGAAGTAATTCAGCCTCTTCTGAAAATACGGGGTGTTCAGTGTTCGAAATTAGTGTTCTCTGAGTTCTCATGAGAACACTGTTTTAAATTTGTGCACAGTAAAAATTTTTTACTGTTCACTATTAAAATTTTTTTGAGAACAGTAAAATAAAAATAATGTTCTCATAAGTAGCTACATAATATTGTAAAATAAATACAATATATCGAACTAGATATAATAATTTATTTTCAAAATTATTTAGTTGACATATAATTACTATAGCATGTATGAAAAATACTTTAATGTATATTAATATATAGATGCATTAATAGAATTTTTATATATTAATCTGATACATTTATGCTTTTATAGATAATACTAGAACATACCAATAGGTTGAGAACACTCATAGCTATTATGCTGTTCTCATGAGAACAGTGTTTGAGTCCGAAATTTCGAACACTGGTGGTGTTGCTTTACTTCGCAGACAATTACCTCGTAGACACCTTATTTCATAGAACTTATCTGCGAATTGATTGTCTAAAATAAACTTGATTGTGAATTAATCGTCTGAAGAAGACGTATTGTTAGTGAAGTCATATGGATCCCTTTAATTGATAGCCATCTATTAAATAACGTGGAATAGAATGCAGTAAATTAAACAATTAACAGTTCATTCTAAATACTCAATTAACAAATAATCGTGAAATTGAAATGCTTACTTTAAATATTTCAACTGATAAATTATACTTGATCGTTATTGACTAAGTTGACACGAACATAGAAAAAGCAAATATGATTAATAGTAAGTACTAAGAAACGGTATTGTCAATAATGCCATTGACAGAAAAGAGTTATAGAAAACGACTATATGGATATTTGCTAACAGCTAAGAATCGTGCTGATATTATGATACTTGAATTAGCGATCATTAAAAGAAGACAACTGTGCTACACTGGCTACTCAGGTTATTAGAAAATATTCAATGATGATCTTTGCACATAAATTTTTGTTATTAGGTTCAATCTCTATATGTCTTTTATCTTATTTATTTAAATGAGATTTTATAAGAGGATAATATATAATTTAAATATTTTTATTTACAATATAAAATGTGGTAGTGATTATAAGCAAATTGTGACTACATATAGGGTTTTTATAAGTAAAAAAATCGTGTCCAAAATTTGTGTGATTATATATAAAATTAGTAATTATATAGAGAAGGAGGGCCAGGGTTGGCAAATGACTTTTAAATGACATAAATAACATTGTGACATTGTCATTTGTCATTTTGTCATTTAGAAAAATGACAATGACAAAAATAGATTATATTTAAAATGTTAAGATCCTGAGATCATTAAGGTTTTGCGCCACTTCGGTAGTTTGGGATTGGTTAAATCCTAAAACACCCGAAGTCTCAATATATTATTTTTAAATGACAAAGATACCAAATGGCCTATGTCATTTGTCACTAATTTGTCATTTGTCACGAAAATTTTAAATGACACTGTTATTTGCCAACCCTGAAATTACCATATGACTGTCACTCACGTGACACTTGATCTAAGGTTTTTTCTGCTTCTCAAGGTCTTACTATTGTTTTGGACTAGAAACCGTGTGAATAGGCCATGTTTGAGGATTTTATAGTAGCTGTAACAAAGAATTTTATCTTTTATAATAGTAAGAGTCTGTTTAAAAATTCTTTGTTACAGCTACTATAAAATCCTCAAACATGGCCTATTCACACGGTTTCTAGTCCAAAACAATAGCAAGACCTTGAGAAGCAGAAAAAACCTTAGATCAAGTGTCACGTGAGTGACAGTCATATGAAGTAATATTGTGGAAATAATGTTAAATTAACTGTAACAGATTATAATGAAATCGGATCATAAAAGATAATGAAATTTGAACTTATTTAATGTCCGATTTTTAAAAATTTTTGGGGCCTTTTTTGTTAGTTTTTTTTTTATAGTTAAGTTAGGGTTTAGGGTTAGAATTATTAGGGAAAGAATCTAGGTGGATTTTGGTAGGGCTTATATTTTTAAATTGAGACCCCAAATTTCACAATGATCGGATTTCATTATGATAACTATGTGATAGTCAATATTAATTAATTATGCAAAAATCATGTAAATAAGTAATAACAACATTATTAAATTAATAGTCATGCAATAACATAATTAGGCTAGACCAATTTAATCAGTAGTTTATATGGGGATGAGTCAATAAAAACGCACCATATCTTTTTTAGTGAAATTTTTTTAATTTTTAAACAAATAAATTGGGTAAAAATTTTTTAAATGAATTTACAAGTTTTTAGAATTGATTTAAAAAAATTTTTATTAAATTTGACAATTTTTGGTTAAATCACTTCTGTTTGAAGTTTTAAAAAATTTATATAGAAAAAATATGGTGCATTTCTACTGACTTACTCCCTTATCATATTTTTCTCAAAAAGAGAATAGAGGTAAAAAAAAAATGGATTCTTTATATAATAAATTTTAATGAAATTTTTTTATCAGAAAGTACTAGCTGATTTTGCTTTATTTTTTATATATTTGTTTATTTTTCTTTTCAAAATTTTTTAGATTCTTGACAATTTTTATTTTATAATTTCACCTAGCAAATAATCAGTGTTGAGAATAGAACTCAGAGAGTTGTTCTAAAATATTGAGAATTGAATTTGTTTCTTGGCGATGAACAGGTTCTTCGTTCCAACATTGCTTATAAAGTTTAACATATTAGGTGGTATGCCTTCTATAGGCTTCTCTCTATTTCCTTTCGAGATGCTAATGACAAGTCGAAAATCTGATTCAAAGTCCTGGATCACGTTTATAATAATCATTGATAAAGCATTGTGATTCTATATAAGCCGGCATTCCATAAGCTTTTGAAGTCATTTATTTGTTTTGATAATCCAAAATCCGTAATCTTCATTAATTAAGATATTCTTTGAATGCTAAATTATTAAAGTATTAGTAAACTAAATATATAAAATAAAGTTTAGTGCATATATAATACTTACAAGATCTCTATGAATTATACCTTTTCATGTAGAAATAAAAGTCCGCGTACTATTTCTCTAGCAATACGTAGTTTTTATCTGTCCATTGTAATTGATCAAAAATTCTTTTTAAGTATTCTCGTAAAGTTCCTTCATCGGCATAGTTTAAGAACAGATTATTATATCCGCTGCTATCTATTTATTTTATTAAATTCCTCTAAGAAATTATAGGCAATACAAAATTATATATATAACTCCATAAAGCTCAACAAGATTTTGGTTGTGACTAATTATTATCAATCTTCTAATCTAATTAATTAAAACATTATTTATTGTCGAGGATGATGTTGAAATTTGGGGTCTCGATTTGAAACTATAAACCCTCCTAAAATCCACATATAATGCTTCCCAACAATCAAAGGGAACTACTTTTAAAGGCTAATTTATAAATTTGTTACCATCATACTTTCGAAATTACTGTAGTAATGTCTATACATATTCAATTTATATACAATTAAAAGAAAATAGAAAACCTGCAAAGTACAGGACGGTTTGAGAAGCATAAGTGAATATTTTCTCTACGATTCACACTCGAATTTGATTGGTGCAGTACTACGATTTTAATACTGTATATCGATATAGATAATCAATCTTCGTGATCATATATGGGTTGTGGACTAGGAAAACCCGCCTTTGACACTTTTTCAACAATTTTGAGATTTTTGATTCAAATGAAAGTGCTGGTTTTTATCTATACGTATGTTACTTTTTACCCCATGTTGATATAATAAATTATCGTGATTTTTTAACTTGAATGTAAACCAATTTTTTAACGATCGTGTTCTAAAAATAGATTTACAACCGACTCAATTAAATTAGATTGGTTAATCAGTGGTTCATAATCACATGACATTGTTTATTCAGTAATTGATATCTAAAAATAAATAAAAAATTCAGGGGTAAAATTTAGGTAACATAAACTATAATCGCTATTTTCTCAAAATGGAAACCCCCCTTCAGAGGCGGGTTTTCCTAGTCCACAACCCATATATGTAATCGATTATTCTTTATTACAAACTTTTAATTTAATATCGACGAATAATCCATGTTTAATCGTCATATATACGTAATCTTAAATTACATATTTATCGCTATATACACATAAGTATGATCGGTATGATAGTTTTACTACGCACAAGTATGATCGGTATGATAGCTTTACTATACTATACACGTGAGTATGATACTCAATTATAATCCTACTCGTATCTCATACTATACTACTTTAGGTATAAATCAAAAATAATAAATCACTAGTTTGCCTTAGAAGCGATACATATTTGGAAGAAAAAGTCATGAAAATTTTTATTTCTGAAGTATATTTTATAGTTATTGTATAGTTGTCTGACGATTGAAAGTCTGATTTAGTTTCAGATATACAATATGGAAAAAAATTGGACATTCATATCATAAGAAACTATACAATAGAACATTTTAGATCTTGAATTACTTTCTCGTATAATAAATGTCGGGGATGATACGGATTAGTGTTCCGCAAGATCCGATCCGGATCCGGTACTTCGGATCGGATCGAATCTACGATAAATAGAATCCGACGGATCCCTGGGATCCGATCCGGTGGATCCGTAGGGATCCGTTCAAAACGAATGTGATTGGCTGAAAAGATTATGCACTAATTAGTTAATTTTTTTTTATGAAAAAAGAACTTTCAAACGCTTTTTATTCTTTCTTTAATTTGATAATGAACGTATTTATCATTATACTTTTATGCTAATCTTATAATCTCTAAGCCATATAAGTCTTTTATCCCATAACGAATATAAAGGAAAAGCATTAACTTTTACTCCATAATGAATATATAAAAAAAAAAAGCATTACGATTATGAACTTATCAATTTTTTTTAAAAATTTTTTTTTTAGCTTTTTTTTTTCGAAAAATTCATAATATAAAGAACTTTGTGTTATGATAATGAACGCGTGAACACGAAATATCCTTTTTTTTTTTTTTTTAAGAACTTTCAGAACTTTAAACCCATTTACTTAGCAATGTATTAATCTTTTTACAATGTATGAGGAACCTCTCGGTGAATTTTATTATGAGCAAGCGTCTACCTATATGGACGAAACTGAACAAACCTACATGGACGAAGCTGGACAAATGTCCACCTACATGGATGAAGCTGAACAAATGCCCATCTACATGGACGAAGCTGAACAAATGTCTTTCTATACGGACGAAGTGGAACAAGTATATACATATACAGACGATGCTGAACAAGCATCTATTTACATTGGCGAAGCTGAAGTTGGTGAATCGTCTTCATCTCAATCAGAGGAAAGTAACCCGATTCAGTCAAAAGGTAGTAGTAGTAAAACTACACCTACTAGGTAAGAAGATTTTCAGTGTTAAATAACTTCGAAAAGATACCTAATACATATTCACTTACCAATGCTTTATATTGTAGGTCTTTCGTGTGGAACTACTTTAAAAAAAAAGGCAGTAAAGCCAAATGTGATTTGTGTGGGACAGAATTAGTGTATCATGATGGGACTACCTCGAATCTTAAGAAACATCTTAAAATACATAGAAGTAGAGTTCCTGAATTAAACGAATCAAAAGTAAAAAAAGGTGGCATCACTGTTATTGAAATGTTGAACAATAAAGCAAGTGTAAGTTAAAAATTATATAATAGTTAGAAGAAAGTTTAAATTATTTAAGGCATAATTGTATTTATTAGGTTAATAATTCCCATGCACCTTTTAATACAAATAAATTTAATGAGCTTATTAAAGAATGGATCATTAAATGTAATCGACCTTTTCTAATTACCAAAGACGAAGAACTTGAATTGATTTTTAATTGAAAATAAAAATACAAAGATACTTAAAGTTGCTTTCTTTATAGCGCCTTCGGCCGATCTAATAAAAAGACATGTAACATACGATTTTGACGTAGAATGTACAAAGCTTCGTGATAAATTGCAAAAAATTCCTGGAGGTATATCAGTAACTACTGACATATGGACAACTGATACCTATGACAAGTCATTTATGGCAGTGACCATTCACTACCTAAATTCATCGTGGAAGCTTAGAAGTATTTTGTTAGATTTTATTAGTATGAAGGGGTCACATACAGGTGTCGCAATTTCGAATGCAATGGAAGCATGTCTTCAAGAAATGAGAATTACCTCAAAATTGGTTGCAATTACACGTGATAATGCATCGTCGAATAATAGGTTTTTGCAAGAGTTTGCTTCTTCTTTATCACGAATTGGCATCCAATTCAATAGTACACAGCAATCGATTCGATGTTTTGGGCATATTCTAAACCTTGTGGTGCAAAGCATGTTGGATATTGTGGGAAACGAGTTAGAAAGGGTTAGTATTACGAATTGGAGTTTTTTTTGATATTTTATTTATTTTATCTTATTTTATTTTTTTTTTAGTTGCATTCATTGATTAAAAATGTTAGAGGATCACTGAAACGTCGCGAGAGGTTTAAAAAGGCATGTCAAATTCACAATTTAAGTCAATTGAAGCCGATTCTCGATGTAAGCACGAGGTGGAATTCAACTTTCGATATGTGTAATCAGGCTGTAAAGTTGCAAGAAGTATTAGATAGTGTCGCTCTAGCTGAAACAGATTCACGACAGTATGTTCTTAGTGAGGACGAATGGAATAAAATAAAACTAATAATTGAAGTTTTAAAACCATTTAAGGACGGTTAGTAAATCGTTTTGTAATATAATTTGCAGTATACTGTATTAATAACTTATTATACTAAATATGCATTTTTCTTTAGCAACAACTATAATGTCATCATCCGAATATCCGACTTTATCAATGGTTGTTCCTCTTTATCATACGTTGATGAGATACTTGATGAGACTCAAAAAAGGAATAATGCACCACAATGGCTCGTAGAAGGATGTCAAGCTGCAATTACTAAACTCTTAGGATATTGTCAAAAGACAAACGTATGGCATATTTCGGCAATAGTATTAGATACACGGCTTAAATTCCAGTATTTTGAAGAGCTTGGATGGTCGCCACAACTTATTAGTCAAACAAAGAACATGTTAGTTTACGATTTGTAGTATAAATATATAATCGATATAATGTATTGATTTATATATATACTCTATTTAATAGTATTAAAAATAAATATGATCAATATGCACCCATTTCCAATCAAGATGCAATTGTTGAACCATCTACAATGACTATACTATCGCGAATTTACAAACGATCCCGTGTTGAATATCAAAGTGAACTTGAAATATACTTATGTGCACCACGTGTAGACCCACGTACAGATATTTTAGAATGGCGGCGAATAAACGAAGCTAATTACCCAAACCTTTCAAGATTTGCTAGAGACTGCCTTCCAATACCTGCCACGAGTGTCCCTAGCGAACAAGTTTTTAGTGTTAGTGGCAATATGATTACTGAAAAGCGTGGTCAGTTGAGTGACAAGACAGTACGAATGGCAATGTGTTTACAATCATGGTGGAGAGAACTAGGTGAACCGTATATATATAGCTTGATATTATTTTTCTATTAAAATAGTACTAAGTCGTATAATTATTTTACTAAAGTCATGTTAAAATCGTTCTTGAGCAGAGATATTGAGCTACATGATTTAAATAAATCATTAGAAAGTGATCCGAATAATACATTTGCAATAAAAAGTCATAGAAGCGTTTAATGGGCAGGTATGAAAAATCTTATATTTGCAATTAACCAGATAATGCAATAATTCTGGAGATAACTATCGTATGATGGGCAGAAATAATGTGTAACTTGCAGATTTAAACAAATTAAAGAAGCTTTCTGTTTTGAAATTGGAAAATAAAATCGATACATCCAAAGATCGAATTAGCTTTTAACATTTTATTTGAATTATAAAATTTATGCTTAAATTTTTTTGCACGATTTGAAAAAAAATATATATAAATAATACTGGCAAACTTTTAAAAATTCATGTTAATAGTATGATTTGAATACTACTCAAACTGCTATTCGAAGTTCGAATAGCAATTTGAGTAGTATTCGAATCATGCTATTTAATACGACGAAAAAATTTTACCTGTGACCCAAAGGTTTCTCTTATTTATGGCGGAAATAATTTGGTTGAAAAGGTTAAACTAAGGAAAATTATATTCTATACAATAGTATTTTTTACTACTTATCTCCCTAAACAGTTAAGTAAACGAGGTATTTCTCGCGGAAACAAAGTAGTTATATAAATATGTGTATATTTTAAAAAAAATACTTTATCCATTCGGTAGTACATGATTTTTTTGTCGGATCCGGATCCGAATCCAGACTTGGATCCGATCCGATTTTCGGATCGGATCCGGATCTTCAAAAAGATCCGTCCGATCCGATCCGTGCGGAACACTAATACGGATAATCCTGAAATTTTGATCTATTTTGTTATGAAATTTTAAATTTTTTTGGGGGAGTTTTTTTTCGTTTTTGTCTCATAGGGTTAGGGTAAGGTTTGGTGTAGGTTTGATTTAAAAAGTACTTAAGATATGGCTTAGAGTAACTATAGGAAAAGCTTCTTTTGTTTAAAGAATTTTTTTTATAAAACGGGTTCATTTATTTGAGACTCATTACCCAAACTTTTAAAGCCAATATTTTTTTTATTATTACGCGTATTTAATTAAAAATTTGAAAGTTGTTATTATTCTGGACAATTCACAAACATTATGAAAAAAGTATACGAATAGTTCCTTGAATATTATAGACTGAAGATTATGATGAAACGAAGAGAAATGTAATTTTTGAAAGTAAAAGAAAAAAAACACAATTAGAGTATGATCGCATGATGGGACTTACACGATTTCTATCACAAATTTATTTCTTTTTTTTTTTCTTATTAATTATTTTCCCGAAATGATTAGATCTTTAAAGCTTTTTTATTTATTTTCCTGAAAATTTAAAAATGTAAAAAAGAAGATAGAGAGTGTGTAATAGAAATGATTAGTAACACGAGCCCTCATCATTTCATCATATGAAACGATAAACAACGCGTCGAGGGAAATAATTGAACATCCCCCAGCATTGCAAGTATGGGCCAAAGAGCCACCGGGGAGATATCATAATACTTATATGCTAATAAAATATGTATGTATTGTACAGTTTACAAAAAAACAAAGTATATTCTTACTGATTCTATTCTGGTTATCTAGCTGATTTGATCCGGGTTTTAATGAATTTTTAATCTTCTCAAACAAGACATCTGATTCTATTTTGGTTATCTAGCTGATTTGATCCGGGTTTTAATGAATTTTTAATCTTCTCAAACAAGACATTTCCTTACTGATTTAACTAAGGGTGTTCTCAAGCATCTCACTCAATGGGTCGAAGGCAAGTTTTTAATTTGTCGAAAGTTGCCAAGTGAGTTACCATTTTCGATGAACGAATCAGTGTTCAAAAATTTACCGTTGATAAAAGTCGTTCAAGCATTATTTTTACATTTTTTACATATCAAATAAACAATGGATTCTCAACAAATTTCTAACCGATCAAAAAATGGCTATTTATTTTTAATGTCAGAAACTTTTAAAATAAATCGATGCCTTGATTTTAATGTAGTAAATGAAATTCATCTTTTAACCTTTAACCAAACTAGTAATAATACTGTTCTTCAATCCTTCGCTCATTCTCAAAAAAACTTCCTGCTGCTGTAAAGCAATTTTCGCTAATGGTTCTATAAATTGATTCTGTTGCTGTTGCAACAAAAATTTAAATTGATATACGTATAATCTTAAAAGGAGAAATCGACGCAGCCAAAGTTGAAACTTGCAACTGGTTGAATAGAATTTTTCTTATTTGATTTTTAGGTGTTTTAGATGGCATAACGAAGATCATGAGATCACCTCAAATAAATTATTTTTTTCGCTAATCAAAAATTGAACTCCGACTATTAATTTAGGTGCTTGAGAGCACTTTTAATCAATTGGTTAGATGCGGATAATATTTTAAGCAGGTTAATTGTGATTATCAGTTATCATAATATCGCAACTTGACAAAGTTTATTTTATATCGGTAAAAATATTGAGTTTGCTATTTCAATTTACAACCAACGGACCACCCTTGATTGGCAAAATTGGCAATTAATCGATTATTCAAAAAAATCGCTCAACTAGATTTGTCATGGATCCCATTCTCAACATTAACGAATTACTACTATTTTACTCTTTATTCTAAAAGTTTTCATGGATTTCATGGAAAATAAGCCCGAAAAAAAATTACAGTTACTTAGCTTTACTTATAATTTCTTTATTTGGTTCGGTAATCCAATATCGACGAAGACGTGGATTTTGAACTGACGTTTTTCCGTATTTAACTGACTGACTTATTGTTATGTTTATTATTATGATTATTATTATTATTTTTATTATTATTATTAAATTGGCTGATGCTGAAATTCGGGGTTGCTATTAAAATCCACATATACTTTTAATTATCAGTTCTAATCCTAAACCTAACCTAAAAAAAAACACCCTCAAAAAATCTTAAAAATTCGTATCAAAATAGATCCAAATTTCAGCATCAGCCGTGTTTGATAAATACCGTTAATTAATTGACTTACGCGTTATTTTGGGTACGCCCATGTGCGTTATTTTGAATCCAATAGAAAGAAAGCACATTTGAAGTGCTCTTATAGAAAGAAAATGTATGTGAGGTGCACTCATAGAAAGAAAGTGCATGTGAGGTGGACTCATAGAAAGAAAGTGCACTTAAAGAAAGGAAGTGCATTTATAAAGGATGCACTTATGGAAGGTCGAACTGTATATCATCTTTCCAAAAATGATTATATTCTACTTCGCGTTGATTTGGAACGCCCATGGGCGCTAACTCGAGACCACGTAAACTATATTTGAAGGTTTCGATTTTCAAAATAACGCCCATGAGCGTTATTTCGCGCTTAAACGGTAGGAGAATAAGAAAAGCTCAAATACAGTATTAATTACAATCTTTTTTTTTCATTGATGAGCATCGTTACGATCACTAGTTAATCCGAAAACTTTAATTATGCTATTATTTGTTTATTCAAGTTGTCAACGAAAATAATTATATAGTTGAACATTACTGCGATCACTAATCACATTGAGAATGAGGCTTGAGAACACCCCCAATTCAACGTAAATTCTTGAAATAACGGGATCTGGCGTAATTTCGAATATGCTGTTTCGAGATACGTAGAGATCGATTTTTCTAACAATGATATCCGATAGTTAATTTAGTCTTAAGATTGACCGATTTAAATTTAGGGTTAGCTGGATTTAGAGTTAATGTTGGTGGGAATTAGAGGTCGAATAATTATAAGAAAATCATATAAATTCAATTATTTCGAGACGCGCATCGAAACTAAGCTATTTTTCAATGTTTTATCAGAATCAACTATATATATATATATATTTTTTTTTACTAAAATTAGTAATACTTTCATGTTACATTATATTTATGCCGAGTTAGTCAATGGATTACTTTTTTATGAAAGGTTCTAAAATACTTCGCTCAATAGATCAGGAGCAAGTTTTAATTAATTTGTAATTTAATAAATCGACCAAGAGTATCATTGCCATAAAGTTGATCTGATCGGTCAAAATTTTAAATGCACCATAAATTTTGAACAAAATAGTTTAAAATACAAATTAAGCAATAACATTCTATTTATTTAACATTTGTTTGATTAATTTAAACAGTTGTCAATTTAATCAAATTGATTATATTCTATTGAACTATTTAATACTTGGATTGTCAGTATATATCCCAATTTTCCAGCGTGGTGTTCTCACAGTGCATCTGCTAATCTTTTCCTCCTAATAATCCAAGATTATTCGAACTAAATCCAAAGAAATCAGCGTGGTGTTTCTACTAAGCACATTTGCCAGCACATCGCTGAAAGGCATGCTTCAGGAAAAACACCACGCTAAGCTCTTTGAATCTTCAATCTACACAACCTTGGCCGCTAATGCTTTGTTCCTCCCAATAATCCAAGACTATTCGAACTAAATCCTTCAAACTAAATCTAAAGAAATTAGCGTGGTTGCAAAATGAACATGCTAACGCTTCACCTAGACTGGTTAAAGTTATTAAATCAAAGGCTCAAATAAGTCAGAATATTGTTCTTGCAAAGTGCAGCTGCTAATGCTTTTTCTCCTTCTGATTTAAATCTTTAACGTGGTGTTATTGTGAAGTGAATCTGCTAATGCTATTCCTCCTTCTGATTCAAGATAATTATTATAAAAATTCAAATTTAAATCTTTCAACGTGGTATTCTTGTGAAGTGAGTCTGCTAATGTTTTTCCTCCTTTTAGTCCAAGATGATTATTATAAAAAATTTAAATTTAAATCTTTCAGCGTGGTGTTGTTGTGAAGAATCTGCTAATATTTCTCCTTTTGATCAAAGATTATTTTCTTTTAAGACTCAAACTAGTCAGCGTGGTATTCTATTTTCCTCCTCCTGATCCAAGACCATTCTAATCAAGATTCAAAAGAAGTCAGCGCGGTGTTCCTGCTAGTGTTTTCCTCCTTTTTATTTCATTATTCGTAAAATTCAAATCTTTCAATCTTTCAGAATAGTGATTTTGCAAAGTACATCATTAACGTATTTCCTGCTTCCAATTTAAGTCGATTCAAACTAAGATCCAATGAAGTCAGCGTGGTGTTATTGGAAGGTGCATCCGCTAATGATTTTCCTAAGATTAATATCGATGACTCAAATCTTTCAGTGTAGTGTTCTTGCAAAATGCATCTTCAAATTTTTTCCTCTTCTGACCGAATATTATTATAATAGAGATTCAAAGAAATCAACGTATTTTTCTTGCAAAGTGCATTCGTTAACTCGTTTAAAATTTTCAATCTACATTTATTTCATGAAATATACCAGGTCGAAGCACTCTTTTGATCCTCAGAGCTATGCTAGCTGTTTTCGAGAATTTTTTCAAAAAATTTTAACGCTTAAAGAAATTTGCCTTGCTCAAAACATTCATTTGCTTCCTTTCCAAATTCTCAAGATTATTATTGCCTTGCATTAAAATATTTGAATTTATCACATCAGGTAAATAAAATGAAGCTGATGTCCAAATTTCAAAACGAATTGACAAGTGTGCTAATATTTCCTTGACGAATTGAGGAAACTTTGCTATATTTTAATAAGATGGTGTTGGCTCAAAGTTTTTTGTTAGGAATAAGTTGTCTTAAAGTATTGAGAATAAATCTTGTTTCTGGTCGACTAGTAGGATCGTTGTCCCGACATTTTTTATGAAGCTCAATATATTAAGATTGTGTACCTTAATAGGTTCTTCTCTCTTCTTTCCGCTCGAAATTTTCCAAAGGATGATTCCAATACAGTACTATAAACATCAGGTCTCTTGTCATGTCAATATCCTTGTATAAAAAGACAATGTGGCTCGATATATGCGGCATACCACAAACAATTTAGTTTGAAATCACAGACATTTCATTTATTTGTTTTGATAGTCCAATATTTGTAACTCTTGGCTTTTTTTGATGAATTAAGGTATTCGTCGAATTCTAAATTATTGAAGCATTAATGATTAAAGTATCAATGATTATAAAGTATTAATAGATTAAATATAAAATATATAATACTTACAAGATCTTTATTATTATCATATGTGCTATTTCCTTAGCAATACATAGTTTCATCTAATTTGCCTATCCATTACAATCGAATAAAATTTGCCTTTAGGTATTTTCATAAAGTTCCTTCAATAGCATCCGTTTCATAATATCCATTAGCATCTATATATTTGATTAATAAATATTTTTTGTTTAACATTATTGTTATTTGCGTTTGATACCCCAAAAATTATAAATCGTTTCGTGACCTCATAGAACGGATTAACACGTTTGGATGGTAATAATCTCTTCACAATAGTTTAAGCTAATTATATGAATATATAAATAAATAAATTATTATCTGTAGCAGAATACAATTAAAGTTTAATATGACCAATAATACCTCACTAATGAAAGCTTTAATGATTTTTTCACCCATACTTGTAAGAACCGCTAATTCATTGTCTCTCCATTCGTATTTAAAACCCTCCAGTGCCGAGCACTATGGAGTATGTAAATCGTTACATTAGAAATAGCCCTTTTCAAGCCATTTTTGACATAACTTTTGTATGTACTAAGCTTTGTCGAAAATCACTTCGTTCTTATTGCAAAGATTAATTGACATCCGATACTTTGACGGAATTTGAGCACACAATTTCCAAAAGCTTCATAGTTCTATCGGCTCGTACTTAGATTTTGATTATCTGCATGTTAAGGTAGTACAACTTCAGTCACGTGAATGATTATTTGCAATATTTTGATAAATTGCGCAAATATTTCGATTATTTTTCATTCTTTTGTCGCAATAAAATTTAAATTATGTCGAGTTCTTGTGTCTGGGATTGAAGTATAACTTTCCAATTCCAGAATAATCAAAGTATAATCTGAATGGCTAACTTAATAAGGGTGATAATGAGAAGAAGAAAGATGAACCCAAAATCAATTTTACTAAATACCATTTCACCGAAGTCATAATGACTTTTTGAACTTGGAGTCCCATATTCAAAAGCTTTCACTTTTATATATTTGCAGCAGTAAAAAGAACTATCAAGGTGTTTAAAGTAAAGTTACATTTCAAAAATAGACTCACAAGCTATTAGCTTATCATATTTAGGTTTAAATTTAATAAAAATACTTAATTTACTAAATAGACATATTATTATCAATTATAATAGATTTTATACCTGTATAACAAAAGTCATTTTTATTAAAGTCATGTGTAATATGCACATTTTTATTGGTTAATTCAGCTTGCTATTCACGCATTTTTATTGGGTAATATTATATATGTTCTAGTGATAAAATTCTTTCAGTGAGAATTTTTACTAGAACCACTGGAAGGCTAGAAGAGTCTAGAATTCTAGTGGCATTCCAGAATTCCAGTGCCAACATTGGGATAGACTAGTCAAGCAGAAACTAGAAAAAATGAAAGCCTAGTTTATGGGCTGCAATTATAGATTAGGTAATCTATATAGGTATAGTATTGTGAGCAGGAAAAAGATGATAGTTCTTGCAAGATTGAAACATTTGCTGTAGCAGTAGTTTGTAACTGCTGAGTTATAGTTTAATGTAAAAAGTTGAAAAGCTCAGATAGTTTAAATTTTTTATAAATATAGAAGTTAAAATAGATAACTATACTTGTACTATATTAGTTAAAATATAGATTTCAGAGCAAAAAAAAAGGAATTAAATATGCTCTAAGCTAATCTCTCTTTGTGTTTAATCAAGTTGGTGCATATTTTTGTTAGTAAGATTTATTGGAAAAGTTTTTATAGTACAGATCTGCACATATTTGTTTAAAAACATATTAAAAATTCATACAGATTTGACTGTTTGCAGAGAAAAATTTTTGAAAATCTGCGCAGATAATTAGATCTATACAAATCTAATCTGTACAGACTATTAATAGATATATATTATTTATAATATATTTATATCATATAATTTATATATAATTAATTACTATATATATGATACTAAATACAATTGTTATTTTATTTTTTTTTTATTTAAGTTATAATTAACTAATTGACAATCACTTCACTGACATAACATTTCACTAACAATTATTCACCAACAAGTTCATTTTACCAACAGTTTATTTCACCGAAGCTCATTTCACTGACAAAGTAATTCTGGTCATTGTCATTAGGGTCAGGGTAAAATTAGATAGAATTAGAGCAAAATTAGTGTGCTTTTTGAAAAAAACTTGTCAGTAAAATGAACTTTGGTAAACCATATTATCAGTAAAATGAACTTGTCAGTGAGTATTTGTCAGTGAAATGTCCTGTCAGTAAAGTGATTGTTAGCAAAATAATACAAACCCATTAATTATATATAGTACTAAATACAATTGTTATTTTATTTTATGTTTTTATTTACTATAATATGCATTAATTCTTACTCAAATCAAAACCTTACTTAATTTTTAACTAACCAAATACTTAACTCTAATCCTATTTTTAACTAAACTACTAATTCGAATAACTCTAATTCTATTTTAACTAAAACACTAATCTAATTTAAATATGATCTCTAACCTTAACCCTATTTCAATAAATACCAAATCTAATTTTATTTCTAATACTTTTTAGCATCATAAGAATATAAATTACAGCTATAATCACAAATGCTGGGATGTCTAAAAATTTTCTTGTTTCCTGAATTTTTTTTTGTTTTGTCTGGTAAATTACTAACTCTCTGGAAACTACATAATTGTTTTTCAATTGAAGATTTGAAATAGTGATATAAATTCTGGAAAGTTAGGTAATTTACCAAAGAAACAAAAAACTTCTAGAAAATAAGAAAATTTTTAGGTGTCTCAGAATTTATAATAATGACCATAAATACTGACATAGCTTTCTATCAACTCATATCCAGTAATTATAAGGTAACGACATCACAACAAGGATCAGTGTTATAAGAATATACATAAGTTTTTCTATCAGCTTCTGGATTTGGTAATTATAAGGAAATTATGAGAAAATTACCAGCCCCAAGCAAGGCATAGCTAAGTATAAGAGTATATATAATATGCAACTACATATGTGTTCAACATTTAACTGAATTGCCAAAACATTCCGTTTGTAACCCTGTCTTACCCTTCTATAGAAATATGCTGCTTGCAATACTACTACCCAATTCACAAAAAAAAAGTATATTAATCGCAACTGATGTATGCATTCTTTAAATAAAACTAGATGTTACCAGTTGCTTTGAATTAATATATATAATTTTTGTTGTATAAATTATAAATTAACAAAAATAAGAGAAAATTAATAGAATAGCAGGGTGGTTAGTGATTTAATGCTATTTATTTTGAAGAGCAAAAATAATAAAAAACATTTTAAATACTCATATTGATAAAGTTTTTGGTTATTATTCAATTAATGTTATGGATTATAATGAAATCATATTAGAATAAGATAAGGGTTTCTATTTGATTCTTTAAAACCCACATATACTTGTTTATATAAAATCTACTCTAAAACTAACTTTAACTCTAACCTCTAATTCTAAAAAATGCACTTCAAAATTTTTATTTTCAGTGAACATCACCTGGAAATTTTTGTGTACTAAAATAAATACATACCTGATCTTTAATATCTGTATCTATATGTCTGTGTCTATAATATGTCTGTGTTCATAATATGTTCATGTTCATAATATGTCTGTGACCAACAATTATTGCATAAATAATGATTAATGACAATTAATTTTTTTGAACATAATTTGAACACAGATATCAAACAATATCCAAAAATGTTCAGTCCACCAAAAATAGCTCAGACATTAAAAATGTACAATACTGGACACAAGTATGTTGGCTACCACAACTTGTGTGAAGAGAAAGACCAAGTTATAGGAGAAAATATCTACTGGGACAACTACTATAAAGTTTATAGAACTGAATATAGAGCGCTCATCCAGATATAGAAGACCAGCTTTATATATAGCAAGTGCTAAGGCTAGGCTCATAGCCTAAAAGTATATATATCTGAGAAAAAGCAAAGCAAAGCAAAAATTTAATAAAAAGTTGTTTTTGAAAAAAAATGATCTAGAAAAAATAAAAAGAAAAGACAAATTAATTAGAAAATTAAAAGAACAACAGAAATGAAAAAGACAACAGAAAAGGATAGAGAAAGGAATATTAACTAGAGAAGATTTATGGTAAAAATTTGAAGAAAATGAATATTTAAAATATAGATTTTAAATAGAAATGGACAATAGAGATGAGATTAATAGAAAATCAATCAACTATAAACAACAACAGAAAAATCATATCGATAAGAATAATTTATAAAAATAAAAATTAGCTAATAATAAAACACCAATTAGAAAAGTAGAAGCTAATGTTAGACAAATTAATAAGAAAAGTTCAGAGACATCCCAACTTTTAAAGGAAGAAAGCAACAATAAAATCATGTTGAGCAAAATTTTTAACAAGTTTTACCAAGTTTTGTTAAATATTTCCAAGAAAAATTTTTGCATATAGACAATACAAATGCAAATCATATAGGAATTACAAAACAAACATAAAAAAATTCTTTGGTATATTGGAAAAACAAGTATTATCAATTGAGATTCTCAAGCACAATCATATATAAATCACTAGTTCCAACAATTATACATAATAACAGATATGCATCTCCAAATTAATTTTCAAATTAGGCAAATATTTTTATTGATTTGATAAGTAAATCAAAGTTGATATGATATTTATATTAAATTTTTCTATTGCTATACTGACTTCTTATTACTATATTTGAAAGTTTTTTAATATTCTAAAAATATCAACAAAAAATGAAAAAACCAAAATAGACAAAGTACTAGAAACAGAAACAAACCCCAAGTATATCAATTATCCAAAAATTAGAATCTGAAATAGAAACTTCTATTCTTTAGCCTTGAACTTTAGCCACATCTATTAAATTAATCACATACTAAAATCAAATAAAAAAACTATCAAAGAAATTAGAGTTTAATGAAGAACCAGATACAAATATGAATTTTATAATTAGATAGTATATAATTCTCTTTAAAGATTATACTGCTTTACTAAAAAGATTAAAAAAAGAGTTTATAAGTAAATTTTTTTAAGAGGATGAAATGTCATAGAATAAATAATTATTATATTATTATTATTATTTTGCTATTTTGTTATTATTATATTTGTATATGATCATCTTAAGAAGTTAGAAATTTAGAATATAGTCAGATTTCTATAAATACATCCTCTATAAATGCAATACCTTTCTAAATGCATTTTTTTTCTTGTCCATAAGATGTTATTAGTACAAAATGCACATCTATATTCTGTAAATACATGTTCTCTTAAATAACTTTTTATATTATACTAATCTTCCTAAATGCATATAGTCAATTAAATTTTAGTATTTAAAATAGGTTTTACAGTTTTTAATAAAAGTTATACAAACTTGATGATCTAATTTTTAAAGCTACAATTTAATTGGCTCTCTTTAAATGCAGTTGTAGGCTTGTCTCTACAAGTTGTATTTATAGAGGTTTGACTATAGCTTATATCGCTTATAATGCTTATATTGCTTCTTATAATAATTATACTGTTTATGATGATTATACCACTTATAATACTTATACTATTTATAATGCTTATACCACTTATAACAATTATATCGCTTATAACACTTATATCACTTATAGCTAGTGCAGAATACTTGGTGATGCCAATGGTGCACTAATATAGATAGTGCACCTGGCATGCCAAATATAGGCCTCCGCATGGGCCGGGTAGGGCTGGATAATGGAAATACCCTAGCCCTACTCATTTGTGTAAGGGCTTGATTTCCAAGCTCTTACCCTTACCCTAGAGCTTAGAACTCAATGCCCTAGCCCGGCTCTCAAAGCCCGTGGGTACCCACGGGCTTTCATTGACCAGTCGTACCTATACTTTTCGATGCATTAAACTTGAATAATTTATTTATTTCAAATACTTAGATTAATAATACACTAAATTTGTGAATATTCTTGTAACTGATTTGATCTAAACGACCCAAAACCGATCTGGTTATAGTAATTTAGTATATGGGTCATGACCCATATAATAAATTTACTATAACCAGATCAGTTTGGGTCGTTCAGATCAAACCCGTTAGGAGCATTGAAATATCTTATCTTAAATATTTAAGACTAATTATTTTTTATGTAATAGATTAGTGTTCTTTATACTCAACCTAAAGTTATAAAGTTCACAAATTGATAGTTACTAGTATTTCAATAAACATTCTTTATCTCACGTACTTCTTAAATAAAATAGGTATCAGGTATGGATCGACATTAACATACATTAGCCAATTATATAAGCTGATATTCACGTGAAATATGTATAACGGGTACCCGCAGTACTACCCTCGCCCTACCTATCTGTGTAAGGCCCATGTCTCAAGCTCTTACCCTTACTCTAGGGCCTGAGATTCAATACTCTAAATACTCTAGCCCGGCCCTTTGTGGTCCTACCTGCAGGTACCCATGGGTAGCCCAGGCCCATGTGGAGGTCTAACCAAATACAGGGGCCGTCTAAAGCGGGGCAAATTCACGTGATCACAGCCAATCAAATTACAGAATTTTGATGATCGCTGGCGAAGCAAAAAACAAAAAACTTAAAAAATACAAAAAATAGAAGATGACTAAAGCCATATACCCACGTGATTTTTGAAATTTTAGTTAAAATTCGCATTAGAGTCTGTTTAGTATTAGGGTCAGGTTAGGGTTAGGACCAATATAAATAAAATTATCTTTCCGACATTTTTTATTAATGGCCCAAGTTAGGTTTAGAATGCCGTTTTTATGTTCTTGTGTTTTTTTTGTTTTTTGACTTCTTCGGGCTGATCTGTGTAAACAAAATTTCGCGACTCCATTTGGTTGATTTACACAAAAATGTCACGTGGGTAAATGCTTTAGACGACCCCAAAAAACGGCAGTCTAAACCTACCTCAGGCAGTGTTGTACACGGACATTGTCCCGCCGATTTTTCAGGGACGCGGACAGTCCGGGACAGGACGTCCGGGACATGTCCGCAATAATGTCCCAACATGATACATGTCCGCCGGGTAAAACCAATCAAATTGCGGAATTATACGAATTTTATTGGTAGATGATCACGTGTTGAGTCGCAAAATGTCCGGGACAAAAAAAATTCTGGGCGGACATGTCCTGGACGTCCCGTCCCGGACTGTCCGCCGTCCGTGTCCGTGTCCCATGACAACACTGACCTCAGGTAGGTTAAGTAAAAATATCAGAAAGGCAATTTTGCTTATATATAACTATCTATAAGATGTCCCTAACCCTAAGTTAATCGAGAAAATTATTAAGAAATATGAGTTGCCCCCACTTTAGACGTTCTCCAAATACAGGTATGGTGCAAAGTAACAAGCCAATCAGATTTAACACTCTCAAATTTTTTTTTGTTGGCATGTAGCAAATCATTTTCAATAAAGTTTATAATTGGACATTAGAAATTTTATTTATTGGTTACAATTTTACTTGTGACTTGTTACATTTCTATTTAGATTAAAACAGAAAAGATAAATTTTTAATTATCTTCTGAGATGTGCTATATAAATTGTATGTATAGATTATCAGTCTGAGCATGTCCCAAGTATTTTAGCATATAGATATTTATCAAGTAATTTCTATCTCTTAAGAGGGTACCCTACTTGATACTAAACTAGCAAATCAAATTCAAGCAAATAATATATACAGACCAGACCCAAACCAAACTTTAGTCAAGTTCAGATTTGGTCTGAAATCTGCAGACTAGTATGAGTTCAAATATGTTTATATGTATTTTTTGGTGCTAAACAAGTTTATTTAGTACAGTCAAGGATTTTTAGATATTTAAAAAAGTAAATAGAGAATGTAGTGCTAAGGTCAAACCAATTTGATTTTTTGTTTAATATAATATAAAATGGTTCATAATAGGGAAGTGATATTTAAAAAAAATATTTATTTATATTATATAGAAACAAATATTACAATTCTATTGGTTAATTTTTAAATGTGTATTAGTTCATATAAATTTCAAAAACAAAAAAGTAATATTTATTTAATATTATGTGTATTGGCTCTTATAATTTTTAAAAAATGAGAGAAATGGGTTATATTAAACAAAAAATTAAATTAGTAATCTAATTTATTGTGATATAGATTACCTAATTTACAAATCAGATTTTAAAGATTAAATGTAATATAACACAATCAGAAAATTTCAAAACAAATATTTGTTTTGTTAAAAATTGCTTATTTTTTGGAATTTTGTATAAGAAACTGCCTTTAGTACACTAACAAAATGTTTTTGTTGGACAGTTTTACTATATAAACTCTCTATATAATACATGACCCCAGTGTTGTGCTAGGACGGGGACAGAAACAACAGACAGTCTGGAATGGGACATCCCAAACATGTCTACAAAATGTTACTGTTCTAGACAATTAAAATTATAATAAGGGCTGCTTTGTTAGCTAATCAGATCGTTTAATAGCCCTTGTACATTAGGTGCTATAATGGATATGGAACATTGTCTGGGACATTGTCCAGAACATTGTCTGGAACATGGGACGTCCAGGACTATGCAATTTTAATAGAACAACGTCTGAACCCAACACTATATGACCCTAACTAAAACCCTAATATAACCAAACTTTAAAGAATTCTTGCCATATTATGAACCTGGCATAGATTTCTTGCTTGCATTTATAACACTATAAATACAGTATTACAAGCAACTATATTCTTTAATATAGTACTTGCAATACAGCACATGGTAACAGTAATCTTTTAGAGTTAGAGAAGATATGAAGCAGTATGCAAGTAAAATATTACTTTACTAGAACAGGACCCTGAAGAACTCTAATACAACTCAGATCTAAGTTTGTATAATTTTAGCAGTATTTTAGCCAAATAGAAGTATAAAATAGAGCAAAATTTGAAAATTTACTATATAAAAATGCAATATTTGATAAATTTCTACCTTTTTTAGAATCATCTGAGTTGTATCAGAGTTCTTCGGGGTCCTACTAAAACAGGTTGTTAGATATTTATTAAAAAACAAGAGAGTATTTATTTGACAAAAATTATATTTTTTTATTTAATTTAATAAAATATTTAAGAGATAAAACTATTTCTAAATATTGGAAAAAAAAAGAAGAAATCTGAATTTACTGTGCATAAGAGCAGAAAACTAGAGGTTTATATATCTTTTAACATTACTAGTAGAAATAGTTAAAATAGTAGAAATAGTAAAATAGTAAAAGTAGTAGAAATGTAAAATGGTAGAAACAGTAAAATGTTAAGAATGGTAAAATGTTAAGAATGGTAAAATAGTAAGAATGGTAAAATTGTAAGAATAGTAAAATGGTAAGAATAGTAAAATGGTAAGAATAGTAAGAGTAGTAACTATTCTAACTATTTAGGGAAATGAAAATACAATAATAAAATAAAGAAAATAATAATTAATAAAAATACAATAAAGAAAATAATAATCTAATAATATAAAGAAACAAATATTAAAACTCATTCTATAACAATAGTATATAATATACATATTATAAAATATTAATTAACCAAACTAACCAAACCAAATTAATATAAAATAATTATCTTATATATATAATAAATTGTGCATCTAATCAGATTTTAATAATTCTATTATATTAAGACCAAAATTTTTTTGAAATACAAAAAAGTTTATTTAATAAAGTAAATCCTTTTATTTAAGTTTAAGCTATATTACATTAATATAAAAAAAAAACTACAGTATATTAACTTTTTATTATAAAATTTACTATTTTTTTTTTTTTATCTTTTCAACCTTCTAAATAATTTATACTTTCAAGAGGTAAATACTAGTCTTTTGCAGTGTACACTAAAATATTCAATTAATAATAAGACTTTACTAATAGTGTCGCCTATTACTCCTTATACAATCAACTTTTCATAAATGCGATCGTCATAAATTACTTTACACATTAATTGCGCCAAAATTATGAAAGTTTGGCCAATATTACTAAATATATATAATTTTTATATTTATATTTGCATACCAGCTCTATGAAAATTTTGGCCAACATTATTCACATGAAACAAAATTAATTACATGAGATTTAAAAACATAATGAAATCAGATTAAAAATGAAATATGTAGTATAAAAAAATTGACAAGTCACCGAAAAATAAAATTTTTTTGAGTATATAGCAAAATATGTATAATTGATAAAGTACGTATAGTAGAAATTAAGATGGTATGTATAGTTCGTAAAAGAAATTCTTTAAAAAATTTTATCTATAACATATACCAACCCTAACATGAAAAAGGACAATATTAGCGCTCACCCTAACCCTAACTATTAAAAGGGGATTACTTGTAAAAGATAAATTTTATAAGTCCACACATACTTTCGTAAATTTTTTTTGCTTATATCTATACATACATTACTTAGATACGGGTTTATACAACACATATTTCTGTAATACACAAATTTTTTTGGGCACATTTTTTAAGGTTAGAGGTTAAGGTTAGATGTTAATTTTACACGTAGAGTATATATTAAACAAGTATAAGTGGCTTTAGAAGGTTAAAAAGAAACCGAGATTTCATTTTAATTATGATTTGCGACAATAAGAAAAGTCACGTCAAAGTTCATTTATAGGGGTTGACTGTAATTCTAACTGCAAATATGACACGTTAATTGTAATTCTAATTGCAAATACGACACGTTAATTGTAATTCTAACTGCAAATACGACACGTTAATTGTAATTCTAACTGCAAATACGACACAGTTACGACACGTTAATTGTAATTTTAACTGTAAATATGACACGTTAATTGTAATTCTAACTGCAAATACGACACAGTTACGACACGTTAATTGTAATTTTAACTGTAAATATGACACGTTAATTGTAATTCTAACTGCAAATACGACACAGTTACGACACGTTAATTGTAATTCTAACTGCAAATACGACACGTGTCCAAATCTTATATTAAATTTTGTTTTGAATTCAATTTTATAAACTATAATTATAGTAATATAGACTGTCTTAAATCATTTTTTAAATTAATCTATATCTATATATTAAAAATTTATAAGGTTTTAAATGCTATTTAAAAAATTCTATAGTTACTAAATTTTTGAAATGAACAAAAAAGATTCACACACACACAAAAAATGTATGAATGAATAAAAATTATTTATATCTAAAAAATTATAAAAACCAAAAATTAGGTTTTCTTTGGGATAGAAAAACGTTATCTATGTAAATAAGTTACCAAAGATCACCAAAATAAGAATATAATAATCGTGAAAAGAAATTTTTTAAAGAATTTAAAGTAGAAATATCAACAAAAAACCAAACGAATATAGAAATCAAAACCACCAATAAGGCAGCAATAGTGAATGAAGATAACTTAAATCTAGATAGAGAATCACGAAAAGTATTATTAGAAACAATTTTGCTTTGTTGTTTAATTTGTTTATTTGCAAATTCAATCTTTTTTTCCAAATCAGATTCTTTCGCACCATAACGTTTTGCAAGTTGAAATGCAGCAATTGAATCAAGAAAATTTTTTTTCTCGAGTAATACGCAACCTAACCAAACATAAATAATAAATAATAAATATAAATAATAAATATAAATAATAAATATAAATATAAATAAACATATAAAAAAGCCCCGAGAGTGAGTGATAGATCAAAAAATTTTACCTTTACGATAATAACCTTTTGCCCATTTTGAATCTAGACGAATACAAGTTTCAGCATGAATAAGAGCTTCATCTAATTTACCAAGTTTCAAATAAACTTGAGCACAGTTAGAATTAACTAATATATCATTTTGATTTAATTCAAATGCTTTCATATATTTTTCTAAACTTTCATTATATTTTTGTTTATTATAAAGTTCATTTCCTTCTAATCTAAACTTTTCAGCCGTTTTTGAAGATTTTTCAGATATTATATTATCACTATTGGAATTATCAGATGAATTAATGGTCATCTTTTCAATATCTTTACGGGATAAAACTTTTTTTTCAAGTTCTTGACGTTTTTTTAATAATTTTTCAGCTTCTTCGATCTTTAAAAAAAAATAAATTATAATCATTAATATTATAATGAGAAATCAATCAATCATAATCATAAGAAATCAAATTATGATGAACGATGAATAATAAATAGATCATGATGAATAATAAATAAATCAAGAGAATCTAAGTAATACCTGACCAAGTTCTTTATAACATTTTGCCAATCGAGCATAACCGACAGAATGTAAAGTAGTATTTCCCGGTGCTATATCATCACTAATCGGAACATTTGGTAAAGAAAGGATCTTTTCAGCTAATAAATTAATATTTATTTTTATTTGTTATTTTATTGTTATTTTATTGTTATTATGTATTTGATTTTTTTTTTTTTTTAAAGATTAATTTATTATATGAAATATGAAAGAAATACCATCAATTTTTGCATCTTCGTATCTTTCTAATTGAATCAAACTTGAAATTAAAAATGAATAGAAAGATAAATGAACGAATATATATATATTATATAACTTTAATAAGATCAAATGAACGAATACAGATATAAACAAAAATGTCGTACCAAGTACACCTACTCAACAAAGGTAAATGAGCATCAGGTAATTTTTCAACAAGAATACTAAAAACTTTAACAGCTTCATCTAAATTATTTTCAAGGACTAGTTTAGAAGCTTTTTGAATTAATTGTTGACCGCTTAAATTTTCCATTGTCTGTTGTATAATTTTTTTTAAATAAACTTTAAAGGAATGAATGAATGAAAAAAAAAAAAAAAACAAGATTGAATGAAAATATAAAAAAAGATTAGGCTACCAATTAACGTTAATTTAAAATTGTGTTTACATTTATATATGTGCATGCATGGTACCCGATAAAATGGAACCTTAATATCACGTGAAAATGAAAATGTGACCAACCACGCGTAAAAATACTACGTGTAACCATGTAGTTTGCCAAGGAATGAACATGATTTATTATCATATTAGTCTAATTAATCTAAATATAACCAACGAATTTATTTTATTTATTACTTAACGACTAGGATACATTTAATTGAAAAAATTTAATTTATCCTAATAATAATAAAATATTTTAAATGTTGAAACAACCTTTTCATCTTTTCATTTAATCAGGTAACAGGTAAGGTAACGGTGATATACTCTGTTATCTATGAATATTTAGAATATTTAATATATAATATATATATATCATAATATATATAATATATATATATAATATATATGTATAATATATATAATGTATATAATATACATAATTATATTCATTCATTAATTTTCATTCATAAAGAAAAATACAAAAAAGCAAGGGCATTATCTAAATGATTAGTTTTAAAATAGTGATATCGATAACAAGTTTACAGTTTAGTACAAGTCAATACTGCATTATCTTCAAGGGGACCCACTAATAATTACAATGGGGGTAAATCATTTAAATAATAATTTAATTATAGAAACTTTTATTTATAATTTTTTATTTTTACGATTTATACATTAATAACGATAAAGGTATATTTAACCGGAGATTAATGCTTTGTGTCACGTGATCGACGGGGTCTAACTGATAAAGTTTATTGATGAAACTAAAAAGAAATATAAAAAGATATTTACGTACGTACGTACGTACGTACGTACGTGTGTGTACGTACGAAGCCACTATCAGGTACTATCAGAAAACTATCGGTTATGTATTGTAAAGTATCTATGCCCTACAGTCTTACCATTCTTATCATTCTTACCATTCTTACCTGTCAGTCTTACCAGTCTTACCTAATGTTTAGGTAACAAAAAAAAAATAATCGGACATCCCGGCTATACGATATACATGAATTTATACAGATTATACTTGTCAATCAAGAGTCTCGTGACTCGATCTTGTGATTATTATTTTTGTTTTCGCGAATATTAAGTGAAAGAATGAAATGATTGAAACATTAATAGTAGTAATACCAAAGATAATTCCAATAGAAATTAAAGAATAAATATAGCTGATAATTAACATGCATATTATTGTAAAAAATTTAATTTTATTTTTTTAAGGTAATCAAGTGTGCTCCTTCATAGAACGTTCCACCGTAAAATATACATCATATACATAAAATACGTAATATATATATATCTGATATGATATATTACGATATATATATGATATATATATGATATATTATGATATATTATGATATATGTATATGATATATATGATATACATAACAAATCAATTAATTTGTCGCGTCCCTCATGTCCCTTCTATTGTTGATCGGAAAGAAATCAGAGTAATATAAATATATATATTTGTATATTCAATACTTTATATTTCAGTATAAGATTCATTGTTTTTTTTTTAGAAAGGCGTTATTACAAACGTTGTATACCGATACACGATATGAAACAAAGTGTTGTTGTAAAATATGCCATTTTTTTTTTAAAAAAAAAAAACAGAATTCACCTGAAAAGTATTAATGATATTTTTTTTTAGTAAAGTGGGCAGAACCGAAGGAAAAATAGAGACGCCTTTTGAATACAAAAGAGGAATGATTAAAGGAAAAAAAAATTTTTTTCAGGTTATAAAAGTGTAAGTCATTAAAAGTCATTATGATTATAAAAATTGAAAATAAAAAAAGTAAAGAAAATAGAGTTGCATTAAAAAGGGATAATTGTTAATTTAAAAAAAAAAAATAATTATAAATATAATAAATATAAACATAATACCATAATACAGTAATAAAAAAAAACTAGTAAATAAAAGGAACATAAGGGGAGTAACGCAAAGTTCGCGATTTATTTTGGTGTCCTCGTGTTGCGACTCGTGAACAAATAAGCACAATAAATTTTCTTTTCAATTAGCGCGCATTTGGAGGAAATCGTGATAAAATCAGGTAATTACAAACTCATAAAAATATAAAAAATTTACAATAAAACCCTAGATGGTTATTTGTTGCCGAAATTTTTAAGAAGCAAAGATCAATCTTAAAGTTAGCGTACAGATGACCTTTTAGTCATTGATAGTATTGAAGGCGCATGTGCGATTATTCTACATTAATATATAATTGGTATGTAAAAGGAAAAAGAAACAAGCCTAACTTTGAACTTTAAATTTTTAACTAGACATTTAACAGGTTAAAGAACAATTACGTAGAACTTTAATATTATTTTATATATTTTTTTTATATAACTTTTTTATATAATTTTTATATAAATTTTTATATAATTTTTATATAATTTTTATATAATTATTATATATAAATTTTTATAAAATTTTTTAGTGATAAATTATTTATTTTTTAATAAATTTTAGTGATAAATTAATAATTTAAAAAATAAATAAATAAATAAATAAAATAAAATAAACTAAAATAAAATAAATAAACCTAATCACATAAAAATCAAAAGTAACATTAAACAATTTATAAAAACAAGTAAACATTTTTATAAAAGAGTAACATTAAAAACATTTATAAAGGTAACAATATAAAAGTTAAACATCTATAAAAGTAATATCAACTGTATATAAAAGTAACGATCTTATAAATGTTCTATAAAAGTAATATCTACTTACCGGTATATAAAAGTAACATTAATATAACCAATTTAAATTTAGAATGATCAGGCCGAGTTTGATACGAATAAAAAAAAAAATCTTTTACACACAACACAAATATATCATAAGCTCGTGTTCTTTATGTTTGCAAGTGGAGATTCACGAGACATAATTAAAGCTTAGATGATCAAATATAACAAAGCTGTAACTATAATAAAATAGTATTTGTGATTCGAGTAATTAAATCGTTCGTGCGTATTAAAAAAATAAAACTCGGTTAAATATTATTTGATTTCTTATGATTAATTAAATAGATTAAGTAGATTAAAATGCAAACCAATTAGTTTATATTTGTAACTTCCGTGTGATGTAAAAATTTGGGAGTGTGACGCGATCCTGTGCAGCGATCACAACATTTATACATCTATGAAAAAAAGTGTTATAGTATTTTAGTATAAATAAATGAATATGACGTGACACTTTTACAAACACAACATTTTATTGGGTTTTTTTTTGTGTATGGAATAATTGAATAATTGGTATTAAAATTTGTAATGTGTCATCGTGCCATTATTTGTCGAAATATTTGTAGATTAAAAATACGCATGTATACAAACTAGCGCTAGTAAAAAAAAAGAAGGGCATATAGAGTTGAAAAAAAAATAAAATAAAAAACAAGTAATAAAGTAATAACAAATCGAAAATAGTCCACGATGATGTGTCACAAACATGTCAATCATACGTCAATCATATCTCATTAAAGTTAGTTAGTTTGAATGAAAACCTGTTCAAATGTATTAAAAGGAAAAATAAAATGATTACTTTTTTTTTACCCGTTCTAATGCAGTAATTTTCTACTATTCTACTATTTTTATATTACATGTATTAATTCTACTTTTCTACGTTCTGTTCTACTATTCTACTATTCTACTGTTCTACTATTCTACTATTCTACTGTTCTACTCTTCTACTGTTCTGCTTTTCTACTGTTCCATGTTTTTTTACCAATCAATTCTATCACAGCTATCATCATATAATCATATAATCATATATAGTAAATCGTTTATTATATTATATAATTACAGAATTATAATGTGTATTATAAATTCTTATCAGTTACCAGTATCTACGGTTTACTGTACAGTTATTATACAATTAAACTACATATCAAAATATTATACAAATCAAATCTTTCCAAAATAAGTAAGAATCTGAAACCCGTGAGTGAATTAAACGCAGAGAGGAGTTTAAGTGAGTAACTATTTTAATGAAACAATTTTAATATATAATAACAAAGTTTATGATATCATTGTGCAAAAATAAGGGTCTAGGGAAATTTATTTATCCACAATTGAATTAATTGAATTGGTCAAGGAGTGTAAGGGTTCAATGAACACGAGGAAGAAATCATGGAAAATATTCCTTTTTTTACACACACTTTTACACACACTTTACACACACTTTACACTCTATACACTTTACACACTTTTATCACACTTGATGATTACGTACGTACTTGAATTGAAATACCACAACAGGAAAATTATTGAATCAGAAGATCAAAAGCAAACGAAAACTTTGCTAGGCATGCAATTAATGTAAAATATGAAGTACCTGAGAATGACAGATATGCAAATGATAAGTAACTCGCATACTCTTATATTCCAAGAATAAGATAAACATTAATATTTTTTTTTAATTGCATAATTGAACTCCTCACTTGAGTAAATTTTTTACAGAAAGAAAATTAAGAAAATTAATTCAAAACGGAGAGTACAAAAAGACTATCCGGAAATATTTATATGTTAGATCTTTATCATATTTAGTAATTTGGCTTGTTTTGATACCGATACTTTAGGATTATAACTTGAAAAAACTGCGGTATTTAAGTTATATAATGTAACTATAACTACAATATTTGATATAATGTACCAATCAATCTTAAAACAAATTCGCAAAACAGTATCGAATTTGTCCTACTTTATGACTTACGGTAAATCATAGATATAATTGTTTATAATTCTAACTATCTTTAGTCTTATCGATTTTTTATCTTTGTCAACTTTTTAGCTATCAGTTTTAGTTATCAGTAAAATAAAATTAGGATTTTTTTTTTTTTTTTTTCACTTTAGGATTTTTTTTTTTTTTTTTTTTTTTGTTTCAACAATTTAACTTTGATTCCTTTAATTTTATTGGTTTTTCTTACTCTTCCACTTTCGGTTATATTGAAAAAAAGAGGTATCGCAAAAAAAAAAAAACTGTACCCGAATTATTATATATTTATATAAATTGATAATAAAAAACGGATGGAGTTTCGATGTACACGCATAATGTTTATAATGTTTAGTTTATTTAAAACGTATTAAAATGACTAAAATGATTAATATGATGATTAATATGATTAAAAATGTATTGATATATAAAAAATCAATCTATTCGGCATATTTTGATAAACTACTTTTCTTCTCCGATATCAAATTTGTATATTCATTAATCTTATTAATATTTTCATTTTGAATTAATATTCATCCGAGTTAGGAATATTGTGTGGTCCGGTCTTGTCTGACCAGACCTGTCTGGACCGGTCTGGTCTAACAATGTCTAATACTAAATACTACTGTAAGACTGGCTAATATTAATACTAATATTAACTGTTAATACTGGAGACTATAATAGACTTGATCCCAAAGTAGACCAAATTTAACATATCTAGAGTTATGATAATATTTATTAATATTTAATAGAGTTAATATTCACCGAGTTAATTGTTAACAAATTATAAAGTTATTTAAGTTATTTTATTATTTATTTGAATTATCAGTCGTGTCGAAGGTTCGACTAATAACTTTGTTGCCCGACATGTCTGACGTAAGCATTAAATGATTTCCTTATAACTTATTCGACCACCTCCTAATACAAATATGCAAATATCTTACGAGATGAGTGTATTGTATTAAAAGGTGACCGAATAAATTATACGGAATTCATTCAATGATCAAATAGAACGTGTCTTATTGAATTAATAAGTTATACGTATACTATTACTATATTATTCATCAAAAGTTAATAAGTTTACCGGTATATATCTGATATTTAATATTAATAATAATATATATATTATATATCTGATATTATATATTATATATATATAATATATATATCTGATATACTATATATATCAGATATATACTATATATTATAAGTTATTAGCTATGTCTTTACTATTTATATCTTTACTATTTAATTATTTAATTATTTAATTCATTATTATTTTACAGTATAATATAAAAAAAAATTTTTTTTTTTGTTTATCAAAATCAGACCGGACCGATAAATTAAATAAATTTAACATTGATATAATGAACTAAGGTTTGAAGTATGCACTATTTTGCCTAACGCTAATTCTGTAATCTGTAATCTGTAATCTGTAATTCTGTAATAATTAATTGGAAAAAAAAAAAAAAAACATAAATCAGAAAATTTTATTAGTAATAAAGATCTTCCTTGCGCCTTGACTTGAAACGAACCATTATCTATTCTATCTACTTTGGAAAAAAGAAATGGAATGGAGAATTCTTTAATGTAATATGCAATGAAGATCAACCTTTCGTGATTTTTTTCGAGTTAAAAAACTTATTTTTTTTTTTTTTTTTTTTTTTTTGTAAGAGGATTGAAACAATTTTGTGGCACAAAATTTTTTTCGTTTCCTGATTAGTCACGAATATAATTTCTTTACTAATAATAAAGTGTTACAATATTTTATAAAAATTTTACAAAGTGCTGGAATTGCAAAATTGACAAAGAAAAAAAAAAAAAAAAAAAGGTTTTACACAAACAATAATAACACAAGGTTACGCGTTTGAATATTAACAGTTAAATAAATTTTCAACGTAATCAAAACAATAAAGTATATCAAATTTTTTTTTTTTTTACGTACTTATTGCTTTATTATTGATTTTATTGATTACGATAACAAATTTTTTTTTTTCGTTATAGAAAAAATCTAATCATTAAATTAAATTAGTTAGTGTACAGTACACAAAAAATTAATGTTACTTGACGCGATTTACGCATTTAATTTTACAATGTACCCTAATTTTTGGTTTTGGATGAGCTTATTCGTATATGTGTTATTTGTTAACAAAATATGTATGCTAAATATTCTGTCAATTAGTAATTTGTTTTGTATAAATATAAATATAATGATAGATACTTACTGTATTTACTGTATTTACTGTATATAACGTAGTATGCATTACTCGTGATTTCTCAAATATTAAATATTAGAAAAATTATTAAAAATTTTATTTACAATATTTATTACATACAATATTAATTACAGTATTAATTTACAGTATTAAAATTACATTATTAATTTTACAGTATCATATTAATTTACAGTATTAATTTACAATTTACGGTATTTTAATTATAGTATTAAAAAACTTTGGTTTCTTTACACTTTTATTATCTCGAAAATTAAGGTTACGTAACTCTTTTTAGACACCAAAATAGTCATGATAGTTATGTAATGTATGTATCACACTATTCATTCTTCAGCACATTTCGTAATCGAATGACAAATCAGGCAGGCAAAAAGAGGAAGGGGTCAATGTAAATAGAAAATCATGAATGAATAATAATAATATCATAATAATATATATTCATAAATAATAATAACACACTGTATATCTGATATACTGTATATTTTTTTTGTCTCTTCCCCCCCTGTGGTCTTACGACATGATGAAATCTCAAGATCCTTAGGAACCTTATGCGGAAGTATATTTAAATGAGGTTGTTTTATGTAAGTTTATAGAAGTTTCAATAAAGTGATTATGTTTAATGCATCTCAAAAGACACAAAAATAAAAAAAAAATTTTTATTTTTGTCATCATGAGATAATACTTATACTACATCAATGCGTTCCTTAATATCTTTTTCAATGACATTAATTATATATTTTCTGTATTACTTTATTGGCGCAGCAAAACTTTATATCATTGACTGAAAATTTTAAAATATGATGAAATTTACACTAATATATCTTTTATGTAATAAGTATATACATAAAAAATGTATTAATTTATTTAATTTATTTACAGTATCTGGTATATACAGTATATCTAATTATTTTTTTTAAAAAAAAAAATTTTTTTTTCTTTAGCCGTATAATTGACACTATTTTCTTTTCGTACATATTAGTATGCAAAAACAAAACATTATAGAATACGCCACAGTTAATTACAGTTAATTACAGTTAATACAGTTAATACAGTTAATGCAACAGTTATTATAAAACTATAGTACTATAGTACTATAGTACTATAGTACTATAATACTATAGTGAGTATAATTATACAGTTATCAGTTATACAATTATCATATACCTGATATACAGTTATTTATCATACGTATACAGTTATCATTATTATACAGTCAGTTATTAGTCAATTATCATATACAGATATAATGAATATACAATAAATACTAACAGATACTGATAGATGTGCGTACAATAGAGTGTGTGAAACAAACTTAATTTGATGCTCGGGCACTTACAACATAAATCCCTAATGGTCTTTTTTTTTTTTTAATTTTTCTTCCTATGGTTAGTTAACATGTCGTGTCAAAAAGTAATAAAAATTGATCAGCCGGGTGGTGCCTCATTTTTTTTTTTTTTTTATTATGTTATATTATTATAAATAATAACAAGCGCCATAAGAGTAGTGAAAATTTACACTGGACATGTGGTAGGCTTTTGTGTAAGGGGGCTCGTGCGCGACCAAATGTTGGTCTTTTACTATACCCTTCTCATACAACCCATGTGACTGATGTTGACATCTTTTTATCTTGCATAATGTGAGAAAATCAAGTAAAAAAAAAAAAAAAAAAAAAAAAAAAAAAAAAAAAAAAAAAAAAAAAAAAAAAATTAAAAATAAATTGCTATATTTTTTTTAGTGTCAAAAAATATTCACGTTAGAATGTGTGAAAAAAATCATTTTTTTTTTAAACAGNGTAAGGGGGCTCGTGCGCGACCAAATGTTGGTCTTTTACTATACCCTTCTGAGACAACCCATGTGACTGATGTTGACATCTTTTAATCTTGCATAATGTGCGAAAATCCAGAAAAAATAAAATAAAAAAAAAAAAAAAAAAAAAAAAAAAAAAAAAAAAAAAAAAAGCGATGAAAAAAAAAATTAAAAATAAATTGCTATATTTTTTTTAGTGTCAAAAAATATTCACGTTAGAATGTGTGAAAAAAATCATTTTTTTTTTAAACAGGTTCATTCAATAATGGCGAATATTGAAATTGTGATCATACACGAAACACACGAAGCACACGAAGCACACGAAAGTCTGGTTTTGTAACCAAAAATATTAAACAGGAAATTACCTTTTTTGAGAGAGTACACGAGGTCTCGAACCGGGTCTCTAACATGATTTATCCAATTTTTAGTATTATTTTTTTGAAAATAATTAAAGAAAAAACATTATAAAGAAATCATGTAATCCATTACGCAAATATGATGTTCAGCTGCTCAATACCTTAATTATCATTTATTTTTCAGCAGAAACGCAGCCTCATGCATAAACTTTAACAAGATATTCTAGAAAAAGTAGAAAAAGGCAAGAAACTTCCCAAGCCTTTTTGAATAACATACGCATTGGTATATATCGATATACTGATATACTGTATAAAAAAACTTTTTTTATTATTATTAATATGTATATCTTTTATACTGTTATAAATCTTAAATCTTTTAAAATCTTTCTAGATTTACTAGATTTCTAAGCCATCTCTGGTTAAATAATGTGAAAATTTCTTAACATTTAACGACATTAACGTAAGATTAGATTACGTTCAAGATTTACTTGTGATTTATCCAGATTTCTCTCATTATTCCCTTATTCCCACCTTATTTTTTTTTTAAGCCTCCAAATGAAAATCTCGAAAGGCTAACAATGTATTTTATTTTTTAAGCCTCAAAAAAAAAAAAAAAATTAACAAAAAATATATACATATTTATATATAATCATCTGACAGATCCGTCTGACCAAAATGATTTGTAGTAGTTATTATTAAACCAGTTTGATCGCTAATGAAATCGTTCACATGTTTAAATTGCGCCTCAACTCGTGTTCTTTTATCCCCACATACATTTTCAAGTAAACAAAAAAAGAAAATCAATATTTTAAAATCAATATATATATATATATATATATATATATATATTTATTTTAATATATAAATATATCTGATATATAAAATATAATATATCTGATATGATATATAAATATAATATATCTGATATATCTCATATATCTCATATATATCTGATTTATTTCTCACAATTCAATACTGCAATATATAGTCTAAAAAATATAGTCACGGCGGTCTTTTTTTTTTTTCAATCAAGTCACATTCCCGATAAATTCCGGCATAGCCCCCAATTTTCGGGAATTGAATCACAGAAAAAAGAAAAATCAACTCGATTAACTTTTTTGAAATAGTTAAAAAAAGATAAACAGAAAATAAACAGGATGATAGGCATTAAAAACCGAGTACAATATGAAATAAACAGGTTAAAGAACCAGCGTGGATTTACAAAATCGTTCCACGAAATCTTGTTTTTTTTGTTTAATCGCGAAAAAATTTTTTTTTTCACAGTATAGCAGTGAAGTGTGATGTAATGTAGTGAATCTACATTCTACATACTACATTCTACATGCTACATTCTACATGCTACATGCTACATGCTACGTGTTATGTTTAACTACACGAAAAGCATACATAAATTTTTTTTCTAATACTTGTATTATTATTTCTCAACAAATTAATAAATGCCTCATCAAAACTAACACAAAAACAATTCTAAACAAAAAAAAAAAAAACCTATCGCTTTCGTTATCATTAACTTAACCACTAACCAAAAGTTAAATTTCTAACAACTAACTAACTAATTATGTATCCCTTAATTTTTTCTAACATCAACTAACGCTAAATATCTAACAAATAACAGCCAACAACCCAACAACCGATAACCCGATAATTTTATTTTTTTTTTTTTAAACATTGACCAATTAATTTTCTACCTTCACTAACATTTACTATTACATGCATAATTATTGATCGTGTTTCACGTGATTAAAATTGTTCGCAGTATAGTATTATAGTATTATAGTATTATAGTAATATGGTAATAGACTGAAAGAATTTTTTGGTTCTAATAAAATATCCCAGTTGAGAGAATCCTTGAGATCCAGAGATCCAGAGATCCACAGTTGAGATTCAACACATATATATATATATTATATACAGTCAGACCTCTCTAAGTGCACGCCCTTGGGACATAACGTGCATTTAGAGAATAATAAGAAAAAGTGCATTTATAGAGGTCAAGTATATATTTGGGCCAAGCACTTAAGCGTGCATTTAGAGAGGGTGTGTGCACTTAGAGAGGGTGTGCACTTGCACTTAGAGAGGTCTGACTGTATATATATATATTTTTTTTTTTACATACATATGATATCTGATATCTGATATTAAGAACCAAGAAATTATAGCCCTACATATTTTTATTTCACCACATTTATTTATAAGTTTGATCATGTATTTCATGTTTTAACATTACCCTCCCCATAGAATGTGGAGAACTAGCTCTTGAATGAGACGTATTCATATCAGAATGATAAGGATGATAATTTCTATGATAAGATTGTTGTTGATGTATCTTACTTTCATAATTATGATTATTAAAATGAAGATTTTTATCACCACCAGAAATCCAATCCATATTTTCAGTTTTTAAATGTTGTTGTTGTTGTTGTTGTTGTTCATGATAATGATATGGAGAATGATGACGAGGTATTGGATAAGAAAGATTTCTTTGATGATGAGATTGATTATGAAGATTATTTTGTTGTTGTGGAGGTGGTGGAGGAGGAGGAGGAGGTTGATTTGATTGTTGATAATTATTATTTGAATCAGACAAATAATTTTGATTTAATCGATTAGTTTGCCATTGACCCATAAATTTTTGTTGTTCTAATTGTTGATGTAATTTTTTTTCTTCACCTATTCTTTGATTAAAATCATTTATTGCATACATAGAATTACCATTTACACCTCCATGCATATGTATATGACCAGAAGGAATGGACTTCACCGACATAACAGGTGATACTAAAGGTGGTGTCGTAACTGAAGATGTATTTGGTGTTGTTGAACCACTATTAGATTGCTTTAATTTCTGTATTTGTGCTTCGAGTGCTTGAATATAATGAGCGGCTAAAAAATAATGTAATAATAAAATAAATAATATAATAATATATGAATATATATGACATATGAATATATGATATATGAATATATGATATATGAATATATGATATATGAATATATGATGATATGAATATGATATTTGAATATGATATATGAATATGATGATTGGATATGATATATGAATATATTAATATGATGATATATGAGTATAATAAATAAATATATTAATGTAATGATGAAATATGTAATGATGAAATATGTAATGATGATATAAATGATGATATAAAATGATGATATAAAATGATGATATAAAATGATGATGATAAAATAGTAGTATAAAATAATAATAATAATAATAAATAAATAATAAAAATATAGTAACATAACGAATAATAAATAAACGAACGAAAAGATAAATAAATAAATAAATAAAATATTTTAATTTTTTTTAGATAATCCATTTTGTCAAACATTATTGACATTATAAAGGAAAATTTTTATTGGTTGATTATAAGTTGTTATTTTCCATGTGAATCAATCTGTACCACTTTATCACATTCACATTCATCTGTTTACATTTTTTCACGTATCTTTTTTTTATTTGGCATTTAAGGGAAAAAACTTTAAAAAATTAAAAAAAAAATTTACCTTTTCTTAATATAATAGCTTTTGAATCAGCACATCCACGACAACTTGGTACAATACTTTTAAGTTCTTCAAATCCTGAATTTATATTTTCTCTACGTTTTTGTTCTGATAAAATATGTGCTATACGACGATTTGGAGGTGTATGAGATTGTGGTTGTTGTTGAGATTGAGTTTGTTGATGAATTTGTGTAGTTTGTGATTGAATAGGTTGTTGCATCTCTATTGAATTTTGAATTTGTGTTTGTTGAGATGACGTTTGTTGATGATGCATCATTGAAGGTGTCATTGACGTTGTTATAGGTGTTTGTAAAATAGGTTGAGATGTATGTGAAAGTGGTGGTGAAAGAAATGGTGGAAGATGATGGTCTTGTCCACGATGTACTTGTGATTGAGAAGGTGTCATCATATGTGGAAGACTTTGTCTTTTTTGTAAATGTGTGTATGTTAACGTTTCATGACGAGGTGATATTGGTAACGGTGATGGTGGTTTTTGTTTATTCAAAGGATTTGAATTATGACTATTATATAATAATTATTATAATTATAAAAAAAATTAAAAAATTAAAAAATTAAAAAATTAAAAAATTAAAAAATTAAAAAAATAATATTAATTAATTAAAGTTATTGAGATATCGTAAGAAGAAAATAACAACAAAAAAAACGTTAATCAAAAATTTTACCTGATCAAATGTGTTATATCCATCGTAATATTCTATCGTTATCGTCGGTTATCGTCGATTTAATCTATCGCTGTTTTATTATTCTGTTATTCCAGTTATTCTCGTTGTTCTCGTTATTCTCGTTTATTATTGATATTATGAATAATTATGAATAATTATGAATAATTATGAATAACTATGAATACTTTGTTGTATCTTTTTTTTACGAAATGTATATCTTTCTATACGAAATATACGAAATGTATCTCTTTACGAAATGTATATTTAACAAAGAAAAAAAAAATTCTGCTAATAAACTTTGCAAGAAAAAAATTTTTTTAAAAGTCCAAAGTTTTGAGATTGATAAAAAAAAAATTGGTACGTAAAATTCGAGAGTTTATATATAATAAAATCAATCAAAACCCGTGAAGAATTTATATGCAAAATATATGTAACGTAAAACAACCCAGTTTAAAAAAAAAAAAAAAAAAAAAAAAAAAAAACATAAGTAACAAGTAGTTATGTAGGATAGTAAGATGTGTGCGTGTAATATAAAATGTAATTATTACAAATTTTTTTGTGATAAATGCATTTTTTGAAGTAAAAGTAAAAGTGATTTCAAAAATAATATACACAGTATATATATAAATAAATAAATAAATAAATAAATAAAATACTGGTAAATATAAATATTGATAGCTGATATAATATATATACATTATATATCTGATATATATGTGTATATATATGATAAAATAAAACGTTATAACTCTGTTATAACTCTGTTATAACTCTGTTATAGTATGTTAAAATGGTTGGATGTGCAACACACGGCAGCTGATATAGAAACATGAGCTAGTTCCCCGCATTTCGTATATACATAAGTGCATGGACCGACTTGTGTTTATATTTTTACACTAAACAACAAAAGTACACAAATAATTGTAAATCAAGATTATTCATCAAGAAAAAAAAAAAAAAAATACAGTAAATACGTACTGTACTTACTGTACGTACGTACTGTACTTACTGTACGTACGTACTGTACGTATGTTTAATGTACATGTTTTCTATTATAAAAGAGGATTATCATATTTAACTGTTAATGTAGTTATATTAAGTTGTCGATCGATTGATATATATATATTATATGTGTAGCATATATTTAAATTGGTGTGCCAATAGGGAATTATCCTGTGATATCTCGATATCTCGATATATATCTCTGTGTTATTAATAACATTAACTACTATAGTAATTATAATAATCATTAATAATTATAATAATTATAACAATTATAAAAGTATAATAAATGCTTATATATTTTATTGAAAAAAAAAAATACTAACTTGCTTTAAATTAAATTAAATTAAATAATGGAAGTCCGTGCATATTTTCGGTTAGTTAAAAAAAAAAATCGTCTGTTTAAATAAAAAAAAAAATCATAAGCTGCATCACATCTTAAATCACAGGGATAAGCAAAAAATTACCTGATCTGAAAAAAATAATCCGACGCTCCTAAAAACGTCGAACCCCAAAATTTTTTACTTATTAAAAAAAAGTGATTCATAAGTGATTCATCTTTAATAATCCCAAGATACTTTAGTTAGTAGATACTTTAGTTGGTAAATACTTTAGTTAGTAGATACTTTAGTTAATAGGTACTTTAGTTAATAGATACTTTAGTTAGCTGTTAGTAGATACTTTAGTAAGAAGTTCCTTAAATAAGAATATCAAATTAAATACAAAAAAAGATACTTTCGTAAGAGATGGCCGTACAATGTCCTTAAAAAATTTTTCTGTTAACAAAGAAATTGTACCGATATTCTCCAAAGAATTTTATGTTATGATTCTTTTGATATGATTCAAAGGAAAAATTCTTTAAAAGAAGAACAAAGGGAATTATTAGCATTATGTTCATGATCAATCATAGATAGATAACCGTAGCATTTATTATGCTGTTATACTATATTGATACTGTATTGATACTATATTGATACTGTATTGATACTGTATTGATACTGTATTGATACTGTATTGATACTGTATCGATACTGTATTGATACTGTATTTGATACTATATTGACACTATATTGACACTGTATTGACACTGTATTGACACTGTATTGATACTGTATTGATACTGTATTGATACTGTATTGACAATGTATGGGTTTTCTAAACATGTGATGAAAAGGTATCGGAACCAATATGATCCAAGAAACAATAATTGAACCAATCCAACAAATTCAAGGTTCAGCCAACGTACTTTGTGTTCATGTTCCTAATCTTAGACGTGTCTTCTTTTGTAATAGTTTCTAGGACCCCGTGGGCAACATGTCCAACTGCATTGAAAGGGTAATGCATTCTTTTGCCAAACTTTATTATTCCTTTGAATGATTATTAATTTTTTTTAACGCCACAAAGAAGAATCGCGCGTGCGTGAGAAGTAATTTTCATGCAAGGATTAACAATTTCTTTTTATCTTGAAATTGTCATTGACCATGAATAATCATTATAATCATTATAATCATTAGAGAAATTAGAAACAGGTGGGGTAATCGATACCTTTACACGAAACTTCATATATGGTCGATTTTCATACTTAAATCAGTTTATATACATATGCTTCGCATTTGATGTTATAAAAACAGTACAGATAAACTTGATGCCTGTATGATTTTGCTAGCATATAGGTAAAAAATATCTAGTATACACGTGTAGTTGCAATAAAAGATCATACTAGGCATATTTATTATTTTAATAATATCTAAATACGTATATAAAAAAAAAAAAAAAATTTTTTTTTTTTTTTTATCTCGATTAGTTCGATTAGTGATATTCCTCTTTATACTGTATCTGTATATCATTTTTCTAATTTTATTATATGTTTTAAACTTATAGGGATAATAAAGCGTACATTCCATGTAAATCGTCTCCATATATGTTGGACAAATATTTATTAATGATTTTCGTTAAAAACCGCCAATCTTAATATGTAAGCAAGCTTTAATTGACTTATCGAAACTGGCAGTCTTTTCTTTTACTTATTACTACTGTAAATTTATTATATTATTATTATTTATTATTATTATTTTTATTTATTATTATTTATTATTATTATTTTTTTTTTTTACCTCCCCCCCCCAGAAAATTCTTTCCCTTGGCTTAAACAAGATATGTCTTGTTTTTAATTTTTAATGCTAAGCAAGGTTCAAAACAACATTAAAATTTGGAATATGCAATATATATATATATAAAAACAATAATACACTATATAGAAAACCAAAAAAAAAAAAAAGCATACGTAAGTATGCATTATTTCTGTATTTAACTCAAAACGATGACAAAAAAAAATTATGAAATAGTTCTAAATAAATACTAAATAATGCTAAATAAAATTTTGAATATCAAGAGTATTCGCTTCGGATGCTGTGTCACGCATTTGACCCATGTATATATTAATTACTACCATTTGTGGGGTCTGCTCGTGTGACAGTTTTGGGGTCACGATAAAAGGTCTGATTTTCATTTCCATTATATAAATGTGATGACTGATTTACCTAAAGGATTACTGGATTACTGGATTATATGGGTGACATACAGATTTTCACCCTTTTTTATTAATAACATATCGTTAATCATATCGTTATTCGTTTTTTTCGATAACTATCATTACTATTATTATTATCAGGAGTAAATACAAAGTACAACAGCTAATCTACATCATTAAATACTTAAAGTAGTAGTATTATTCTTTGATGTCTTTACATACAATATTTCTTGACCTGGTTGAAATTTTTATTTCTTATTATTCTTGTTTTTATTATTATTATTATTATTATTATTATTATTATTCAATATATATGTTTATTTGTTGGTAGTAATCGACTTTAAAAAAAACATCATGACTCAGCGCGTGAGGATTTCTCCATAAAAAAGTTGCATTGCATCAATGTGTGTAGTTGATCGCTTTAATGTTAAACTTGAAGGCTCATCTTTTGTTTTTTTTTTCTTTAAAGGATAAAAAAAAAAACGTCATTTTTTCTGACAATGAATAATCTGCGGATATTGTTTATTTTCCGAAAAAATTCCGTAAGCTCCGTAAGTTCCGCAAGTTCCGCAAACCCCGTAATCTAGCACTTTCTGTATCTGTCGTATCTGTGATTCGTGATCGGATGGGATTCGCATCACGTGATTAATGATCGGTATTTTATTATATTTATTATTATTATATCAGATATCAGATATTGATAATACGTATAACTTACGTACTGCATAAAAAATATCAAGTTTTACTGATAAAAACTAGCAAATTATTTTTTTTTCCTTGTATGTGCTTGGATGTTTGCATGGCACGTATTTTGTCTTTAAACCTAGTTTTTGATCTTGAAGAGTCAAGATTTCATAATACATGAATTGATTTACAAAATAACAGGTAAACACGTCAAAGATATATCACTGATCATTTCAAGATCTAAAATCACTTTTCTGATTTTCAAGTTTGAGATGCAAAAATTTCTCGAATTTTATAATTTTAATTCCATTTTCTCTTTATCGATTATAGATTCTTCTTTTCTTACACTTTTAATCTTAATGCTATTCTCTCTCTTTGTAATGGTAGGAAGATTCTCGAACAATTATTTTTTCTAGTCCTAATTCGCAGTGGTTCCCTTTTTTTGATACAGTATTTTGACATCCTTAATATCCATCTTTAAATATTTTTTTATTTCAAATTTAATCAAATTTAATTCTCATCTTTTTTAGGGAGTAACAATAAAATGGTATGACTGTTTGTTTGGGGGAAAAAAAGATTGATCTCATCATTCTAAGCGATCTGTACATGTGCCTATCAAAAAAAAAATTTTTTTTTTTTTTTTTTAATCATTGGCCATTTTTAGATCAAGGCGCTAATTTTTACATGACCACATAATAGAAATAATTAGAAATCTAATACGTGGCGCTAAGCCTCAATTAATTAAGACTTCCCAATTTATGATTTAATGATTGATTTATGATGTATAATCGGAACATATTCCAATTATACTATGCCTTTTTAGGTTATGCAACATTTCTTTCCTAGCCCATCATTAATGTACGTATATTTATTTAAATTAGACTACACGCCCACGCGCTCGAGACTTCATTTATTTTTCGAATCTTTTTATTAAAATTACTAGAAAATTTTGGTGAAAAATTTTTTGAAATTTGTATTAATTAATTTTTAATTTTTCGTAAGCACTTACCTATCAAACGCGTGTTATTATGATTAGCTTACGCATTTATCTTGACTTATTAGGTTTATTAACTATCTTAGATTCCGGAAGGTCTTGTAAGTCAGATGTTACTAAAAAAGGAAATTTTCGATAAATCTTTAATTTTGATCAAAAATATGCAAACTCAAAATTATTTATATAAAGCTTGGGGTTAAATTATTTTATTGTAATTATTTTAATTTTATTTATTTTTTTTATATTAAAGGTGAAGCCTCGCATCTGAATCTTTATTAAAATTATAATTACTAGTTATACAATATCATAATTTAAAAATTAACAAACTATTTGCAAAAAAATAATATCTATAAGGGAAAATGTTTTCCACGCAACCGCATAGGTGTGCACCTTCCTATGCATCATATATAAACAATGATTAGGGGAGTGACAAAATCAGGTAATTTTTTAGGGGGGTAAAAAAAAGTGAAATTATATATAAGGAACCTGACTATATATATATTAAAGGGGGTAGGCAAAAATATATCAGGTGATTAATGACACGGCCCTTATCTTTGATAATCATTGTTTTTTTTTATTTTCTTCTTTCGCTTTCGCTTTCTTGGTCTTCATTGTAGTTGGTGTCATTTTTGGTGTCTTGTCACTAGTGTTACTATTAAATTTCTTGGTCTTCGTTGTAGTTGGTGTTATTATTGGTGTTTTGTCACTAGTGTTGCTATTAAATTTCTTGGTCTTTGTCAAAGTTTGGTATTGTTGTTGGTAACTCATTACTAGTATCACTATTAGATTTTCTTCTAGGCTCGCCATCCTTATACTTTCCATTTTTGTGGAGTGTTTCTTGTATGTGTCTTTGTAGAGTGGTCTTGCATGCATCTTTATAGGTGGTCTTGTTCATTTCTCTGGCATTCTTATAGTATGGTTTACATTTTCTCAAAATGGCTTGTTTGGTGAGTGTTTTTTTATTTCTTTTGTTTTTATTTAACTAACTAACATTTTTTTTATTTCTTGTTTCTTTAGCATTCTTGTGAAGTGGTTTAGTTTTTTGTATGCATTTTTGTAGGGTGGTCTTGTGTACATCCTCATAGGGTGGTCTTGAGTATTTTCTGGTATTTTTATAGTATAGTCTACATTTTCTCAGAGTGGCTTGTTTGGTATGTTTTTTTTTTATTTTGTCTTGACTTAACTAACTTTTTTTCTTTTATTTCTTGTTTTTTTAGTTTTCTTGTATGCATCTTTATGGAATGGTCTTGTGTGCATCCTCGTAGGATAGTCTTGATTATTTCTCTGGCACTCTTGTAGTGCAGTCTTTGTATTTTTTAGAGTAGCTTGTTTGGTAAATAGTTTCTTTGGTTTTTTTATTTTCTTTTGTTTTAGCTAACATTTTTTCTTTATTTTCTTTTCTTCTTCTAGCATGATTTTGTCATTGGAGCCATTGCTCTTGGAGTTATTAAATTTGTTATTAGAATTGGATAAGGTTATTGTTTGAGTTATTTAGGTTGCTTTTTTTTTTGTAATTTCTAACATTCTTCTTCCAGATATGATTTCATTATTGGAGTTGTTGTTCTTGAAGTTATTAGTTGAAGTCTAGTAGTCTTGCACGTTTTTTTCAGTAGTTTTGCCTTAACTTTAAGTCATTGGTACTTGTGGCTTCACTATAGTTTTTAGTATTGTTGATACTTTATTGGTACTTATAATTTCATAGTACAGATTAGAGGATTAGGATTAGGGAGGAACCTAAAAAATCTATATGATATTATATTTGAAAAATTGTTAATACAGGCCACTTTATTAAAAAAGATTATATTTAAAAAGTAGGTATTGGATAAAAAGGTTATATTTGAAAGGATTTAATTAAAAAGAGAATAGAAATTTATCGCACCTGCAACATGTCGCACCCCTAATTCTGACCAATCAAATCACACAATTTTGTAGACAAAAAACTTTCTAAGTTTTAAAAATTAAAAATTTTACTAGTAAAAAGTAAAAATAAATAAGTAACAATCAGGGTTGGGAAAGCTGTATATCCAGTGCTTTTTCACTGGACACTGGACATTTCCAAATTGTCCAGTGTAATGTCCAGTGCATGTCTAGTGTCCAGTAATATATTTATAAAAAAATTCAATAAATAAATAAATTCGTCAAAGCACAACATATCTGGTCAGATAACTAGTACTCCCAGAGGATTGCTTTAGCTAATTCTTAAAATGTAGTTAAAATTTTATAATAATGCACTATACCTTTGATTTAATTTAATTTTATTCTTATTTAATTTTAAAATTTAGTTTAATTATTGTATATTAGTCAAAAAATCTGTTAGCGCATACAGTACATTTGAAAAAATTAATAAGCAATAAATATGTTGGCCACATAATACTGTATCTAACTAAATAAGATATCTATATGCAACCAATTTGCTTAAAGGATAGTATTTCAAATGATGTTAACCTCCCAAAGCAATATGCATGGTAAGCAGGTTTTGAGAGATATCAGGCTTGAAAACATTATAAATATTATATTATATAGCAGGAACAGGCTTAATAAATTAATTTTTTTAAGTTATNGTTTTGAGAGATATCAGGCTTGAAAACATTATAAATATTATATTATATAGCAGGAACAGGCTTAATAAATTAATTTTTTTAAGTTATCGATTTTAAAGAATTGGCTAATTATCTAGCTTATTTAATTTTTTTTGTTTAAAATTTTAAAAATTATAATTTTTTTTTAATTGTTGTTGTCCAGTGATTATTTTTCTTAATCCATTGCTTTTCACTGGACAATTAGGACACTGGACACTGGACAAATTTCCAATTGTCCAATTGTCCAGTTGCCCAACCCTGGTAACAATTATTATAAAACGCACTTATAGTGTTTTATCACCATAGGTAAATTAGATTTGCAAATCTGTGTAGCAAAAAAAATAAATTTTTACAAAACAAAAAATAAAATTTAATTACTTTAGGGTTAGAGTAAGGCCTGGGATTTTATCGGGGGCATTAGTATATACAAATTTAGCAAGGAGTTTTTTTTATTAGAGCCCCAAAGGTGGTTTCATAAGCAAAATTTTGCGATATGAACGTTTTTTTTAAAAAAAAATAAACAAAAAAATGAAATTTTTTGTTACATCTGATCTTAAATTTTGATTGGCTATTCTAATAGTTTTGTGTAACATGGTGTAAAACACCATAAGTGCGTTTTAGTAAAATCCAATAAGTAATATCAAAGCATATAATGTAAAATTTTATTCTGAACAACTTTTTCTAAGTCATAAAGATAGTTTGTCTTAGTAAAAAAATGTTTTATAAGAAAATCAAAAATTTCAAATGTTAGCACATATAAAATTTTTTTTTACTAATACAGTATAATCTATATTTATGTTTAAGTATTACATGTAAAATTTTATGCTAAACAACTTTTTCTAAGTTAAAAAGTAGATTGTTTTAGTTTTTTTTTTTGCATTCAGCGATCTTGTCTTTTTTTATTATGAACTATACAGTCTAGCTGCCTTGTACAAGTACAAAATATGACTACTAACGTTCTGTGTAAAAAAGACTCTCCAAGCGATAACTAAGTTACTTGCCCAAAGCGATCCGCCATACCAACCATTCGTCTCAATCCGGTATCAGAATTTACCTTCCGATTTTAATTCATCAATCACCAACTGGTGTTGGATGCCATATCAAGACCACCTTTCTTTTCTTAAAATTTTAACTTCTTCACAAAGAGCACGTAAAGAAAAAAGGGAAAAGATAAAAACAAAAACAAAAGAAAACGACAAAGTATAAAAGGAAAAAAACAAAAAGAGGGGAAAAAGGAAAAACGAAAGAAAAGAATAAAACAGAAAAAGAGAAAAAGAAAGAAAACAAAATAAATCTAGATAGGTATAGTTAAAGTTTATACTAAACTCATAAAAATTATACAGCACAGTCTCTATGATCTCAGCGCTGTATTACAATAAAGAATGTAACTATATAACCCTATATCTTTTACGGGGTCGAGATCCACCAAGCGAAAATTTATTTAATCCCATCCGTCCGACATTAGTCCTTCGCCAAAAACATGTGGTCACCTGGCAGCATTGCGAGCATGTGACTTCTCGTGACTTCATGCACTAGAGTTTCCATTCTCGAATCCATTCTCAGATGTAAACAATATTGATCTTCTGGAGGGGGTAAGCCGAAATCGCCACTTTTTGGAAAAATTTTTGAAAAAACCGAGTGGGAGGCCGATATACAGGTTTTACTTGTAGAACAAAAGGAGTGTGGGTTCTTCTTTATCAACTTCATATGCCCTTACTTTCACCTTATGGCGGACACCCCAGGAAGGCTTTTCCTACTACCGGTGAGTGATAAACTCTGAACTTGTCAGCAGACAGTCTATTAACTTTGTCTCTAAACGACAAGTGCCGTAAAGCGGTGAGTGATAACTCTAAGACTACTAGCAAGATAGTCAATTAACTCTATCCCTAAATAATAGCTGCCGCCATAGGACCTATATAAGTATGTCTTTAGTTTATATAAAATTAATACTAAAGTTTTTGCAGAATATGTGTACAAGTGATCGTGGTAGATTGTTTTAGTAAAAAAAAGTTTTATATGTGCTAACTTTGGGAATTTTTGATTTTTCTTATAAAACGAAAGATTTTTTTATTTTTTTATTTCTTTGATAGTTTTGTTGGTGCTTAAATACAAATTGAATTAACTAATTAAGCTAATTCTAGTAATTACTACTCTTTGAGGACCCCGAAATATACATAGATAGGTCAGATTAATTATAGAGTTACTAAAAAAGGAAAGATCTGCAGAAAACCTTCAAAAATAAGCAAAAAAATTACTATAAATAGAAAAGATCAGCATAAAAAACCTCAAAAATAAGCAAACCCATACTTGACTTATCTATGTATATTTCGGGGTCCTACTCTTTGCCAATTGCAAGCACGGCATCATCCGGCTACCTTAATTTGTACCCAGATGCGACCTGTCGCACTAAGTTATGTATGACTCAGAAATTTATCTTGGCTACTTGGCTATCTTACAAACCAAACCAAAATAGTACAATACCATTTACAATTTTATCTTCTACTCTTTGAGAAAACAAACTTTCAACTAAATCTTTCCTTCTCTGAAGATAATCTTCCTTAACTCCATTATTCAACAAACTTCCTTTTCCTAGACTTTCGTTAGAATGCTTAACTTTACTTGAAGAAAACCCTTTATCACGCTTTTTGTGTTTGTCATTTCTTGAAATTCCGTTAACTTTTTCCCACTGATTTACTTCTTTACATCGTCTTTGCCATATTTCTTTATAAAAACACTCCTCAATGATTCTAGAATAGAAATCCAAGCATTTATAGACTTCTTTTTTACTGATCTTAGCTTTATATAACTCATCTACTATATCATTAATAAGCAATCCTCTAATATGGCTCTTCCACTACTTCTTCTTATTTCTCTTGTCGGACCAAAAATAATCTTAAAATCGGGCTTGGGTAACAAAACCTTACTTGAGTCATCAAGTTTCTTCCATGCACTTTCACTGGCAACCTCCTCGATTATCTCCCAGTATCACTCGTAATTTTACATACTGTTAAATGATCAAAGAGTCTCATCTTCCTCCTAACAAGCAATACAAGTAATCGTGCTATATATCTCAGGTTTTCTTTTCCTAAATATGATCAAAACCGGCACTTCATTGCTCAAACATTTGAGCCTAAAAGCCATCCTACTAATTGCTTCAAGCGACTTGTATTTTACTCCTGTTCTTTGCTTGGTCTGTTTCCAGAACCTTAACCAAAGATGCCTCGGCTCATTGTCTTTTTCAAAAAACTGCATTACACTTGAGCTTCTCTATTCTGCTCTGAGTCTCATATTTAAAACTACCTTCATTAGCTTTCTCGCTGGTAAAACGTTTTTTTTACTAAGACAATCTATCTTTATGACATAGAAAAAGTTGTTCAGAATAAAATTTTATATTATATGGCATGCTTTTATATACTTATTTTACACTTAAAATTTTAAATTTTTAAAAAATTTTTTACTTATAAAATTGTGCGATTTAATTGGTCAGAGCAGGGGGTGTGACAAATTTATTTTTCCAATTAAAAAAATACTTATCAGTTATAAAGGTAATTTTTATAAATCTTATATTTGAAATGTGCTAATAAAAATTGTAATATAAGAATTTAATTTTTGCAAAATAATTTTTTTTTGATAATATAATTTTTTTTTAAAGAATATAATTTTGTAATTTTGTTTTTTTTCTTTTTTTTTTTTTAGAGAATGTGTAATTCAGTTTTTTGTTTTAAAAAGGTTATATTTTAAAAAAAGATAAAAACTTTTAAAAGTCTGATTTAATAATTAAAATATAGCTTATATATATCAATATAAAAGTGCTAACTAAAAAAAAAAATTTACTATGATACCCAAATATAAGCTCATATAGATTATTTTGGGTTCTGGAAATACTCAAAATAACACACAGATGCAAACCAATTACAGTGGAGTTCATATTATTATAGACATTTTTTGGGTAGCTATCACTCAAAATCGGGTGAATAAATATAGCATGAAATTTATATTGTGTAACTGGCTGATCTAACAGGACCCCAAAGAACTTTGATACAACTCAAATCTGAGTTTGTATAATTTTAGCAGTATTTTAGCCAAATAGATGTATAAAATAGAGCAAAATTTGAACATTTACTATATAAAAAATGCAACGTTTGATGAATTTCTATGCAAAATTTCCTTTTTTAGAATCATCTGAATTGTATCAAAGTTCTTCGAGGCCCTGATCTAATAGTACAATATACTAAAATTTGGTACAATTTCATTAGATTGTGCCAAAGTTATGCAAAAGTTAGTACAAAGTACCATTTTCGGGTTTGTACAAAAATTGATTTCAGAATTTTTGATTTTTTTTAAAAAAAAAATTTAAAAATAATAGATTTTTTGCTCAAATTAGTTCAAATTTCACTCAAATATAGTGTGTTACCCAGATCACGTTGTACAATATAAAAAAAGTATATCTGTATAACCAATTAGCATAAAAAAAAGAGAAACTTAACCTATACTCTGGGGCAGTGTTGTCACTTGGACGTGTCCATACTATGTTTTTTGTCCAACGTCCAAGCCTATGTCCCATGTTTAACTAATCAATAAAGTAATTTAAAAAAATATATAATTATATATTTTTTTAGGTGCTGGACTCATTGGTGAAAAAATTAAAATAGATTATCTTAATAAAATTTTAAGTAATTTTAATTTGAAAAAATGTCCAAAGTGTCCAAAAAACGTCCAAGTGACAATACTGCTCTGGGGTAGAGGGTTTTATCCTGTGTCTGTCATGTGACTATATTTATAAATTAAATTAAACTGATCAACACAGAATCGCGTATTTTGCTTATCATCATTTTCATAGTGCTTTTGTTGCTTTCGTTGTCATAGTACAGTATTTTTTTTTGTGCTTTTGTTGTCATTTTTGCTGTGCTTTTGTGGCTTTTTTATGGGGCTTTCATCATCGTTTGGTGGTGTTTTTGGTCATCATTTGGTGGTGCCTTTGGTTGTCATTTAGTATCTTTGGTCATCATTTGGTGCCTTTGGTCATCGTTTGGTGGTGCTTTTGGTCGTCGTTTAGTGGTACTTACGTTGTAGTGGTCATAGTTTGGTAGTGCTTTTGGTCGTTGTTTGTTGGTGCTTTTCGTTGTCATTTGTTGGTGCTTAAATCGTCGTTGGGTAGTTCTTTTGGTCATTATTTAGTAGTGCTAGTGTGTTGCTTTTGGTCATTGTTTGGTAGTGCTATTGTGGTGCTTTTGGTTGTCGTTTAGTAGTACTTTTGGTTGTAGATTAGTGGTTTTTTTGGTTGTAAATTGGTGGTTCTTTGATCATTATTTGTTGGTGTTCTTGGTTGTTATTTGGTAGTATTTTCATTGTTGCTTGGTGGTTTTTTTAATTGTTGTTTGCTAGACTTTTAGTTGTTTGTCTTATACTTTTTTTATGTTTTTTTATCTTTATTTGTTTTATTTTTTTTTTGTACTTTTTGCTACTTTATTTTTTTTTAATAAAAAAATTATCTTTACTAATATATAATATATATATGGGGTCTTTGCTAGAAAAACTACAGTTAGAGACTGCTTAGATTTTAACAATAAAATTTGAAATTGCTAGCTATTTGTTAATCCAATTTGAATAAACTATTTTTTATTTTATAAAGCTTAAATAGCTTTATAAAATAAAAAAAGTTTATTCAAATTGGATTAATAGATAGTTAGCAATTTCAAATTTTATTGTCAAAATCTAAATAGTCTCTAACTATGGTTTTCCTAGCAAAGACCCCATATAATAAAAAAATTTTTTTGAGTTTTTTTTTTAAAATTTGGACCAATCATATTTAGGCAGTACAGGATAAAAACTTATACCCCAGGCATAGGATAAAAGTCTCTACTCGGGGTACAGGATAAGGTCGCTCTAAAAAAAACAAATGTGTATATTAATTTTTTTCACAAAAAAAATAGATATGAAAAATGATTTAATAGAAAGTTATAAATAGGTGATTTGCTTTGTACAATTGCAGCTATAGCTGGTTGTAGTAAAAGTTCTATAGATAATATCATAAAGCAGTATAGTGAGTCAAGTACAGAAATTCAAAAAAAAAGAACTGGTTGACTGGAAATTTTAATATCCTTGGATCTTAAAAACTTTAATATTTTAGTCACAGATAGCAACTGCTGTTTTAGCCGTACACAAATAACCAACCTACACAATTGTCAAAGCAAAAAAACAATTTTTAAGAGTACTATGCACCGTGCTTTGCACAGTTTGGGGTTGTTCTTATGTGTTACCTCCAAAGCTTCTTATTATGACTAAGAATATGGAAAAAAGGTATAAATGGGTACTTGAACATTAGGAATAGTATATTGTATTGTGGTCAGATGAGACCTACATACGTCTTTTTCTGGGTTCCTCTAGCACAAACCAAATGAAAAATGAGAAATCAATTGCGTTAGTAATCTTGTAGAGCTAGACGTTCTTGTTAAAAAATCATAGTATGAAACACTACTATATATTGGTCACCAGTATCCCCAATTGGATTGTTGCTTGTATATAAACTAGGCAAACCTATCAAATATTATAATATAATTTGTTTTTTTTTATATAAAAATTTTTTAAAAAAAAAATTGTAAAATTTTTACTTTCGTACAAATAAAAAAATCAAATTTTTAGAATTTTTTTTATAACTTTTGCATGATATAATGAAATTGTATAAAATTTTAGTATTTTGTACTATTAGATTGGCTAGTCACACAGTATAAATTTTATATTGCATTTACTTACCCGATTTTGAATAATGGCTATCCAAAAAGTGTCTATAATAATATGGTACCTCACTGTAATTATATGCAGATAAGCATTATTCCATAGCTATACAGTAAAAAATTTACTTAGTAATTTTAAAAATTAGGCCATACAAAATAAATTTCTTGGTTTATATAACATAAAATAAAATGTTTGACCTGGTCACCCAGATTTTTTTTTTTTTAAAAAAAAATTTTTTTTATATATCCAATTAATAAATTGTTGTATATTCTATGCCTAATGGAATTGTTACATAAAACATTTCATTTGCGACCCGGTTCCACCCCCAAAAATGAATAAAAACAAAAAAATTCATCTCCAACACATTAAACTAGATTTTTCTAAATTTATCACATGCAAATCAATATACAATACTGTATTTGGTTAAGGTTGATTTAATATTATTATTGTACAACTCTACCAGGGGTTTAGACCCGTTGACCTCATTTCTATTGTTTAATTAAAAAAAAAAAATTTATAGTTTCAATTTTTGGACCCGGCTGGGTTATGTAAACCAAGAAATTTATTTTGTATAGCCTTACTATTAAAATTATACAAAAATTGAATAATCTTGGAATTCTATGATTGGATTTTGATGATTTTGGACTTTTTAGAATTGTTTCATTGAAGTAATAATTTTTAATATATAGTTAAAATATCAAAAATAGAGTAGTAAATCAAATCTACTCAATATTTAATATTTTTTATACAGTTATAAATAGAGAAATATTGGTTCTAAAAAAAACTGGTCCAGAACCGGTCCCGAACCAGGACCAATAAAGACTGTGGGTCCATTAAAAGACCAGTTCCTGTAAATATAACTGTAATGTTTGTATCACTCAATCAAATTTTTTGATCAGGTGTAACATAGATCTTTACATTTGACAGGACTCTGAATAATCTACGTGAGGTCATAGTTGAAAAATAGCTAATGGAGGGCCGTTTTTTAAAAAAGATTATATTTGAAAAGTAGGTATTGAAAAAAAAGGTTATATTTGAAACCCGCTAAATGGCAAAATAGGTATATTTGAAAAAATGCTAATGGGTAATTTTTATAAATATTATATTTGAAATGTGCTAATGAAAATCAAAAAAAAATGCAAAAATCAGAAAAATGCAAAAATTAAATAAAAATTAACCAAAACGGAGGGGGTTTTTTTTAAGTTTTTTTATACAACTTGTGGATTATATATTTATGATCATTGGCAGTTTGTGGGTAAAATGGGCTTAAGTGATTTTGAACTTTGTTTTTTTTTTTTTTAGAGAACATGCAGTTTTTTTTTTAGAGAATGTTTTGTTTGTTTTTTTTTTTTAGCNTTTGAACGGGAGGTCTTTTTTTTTTTAGAGAACATTGTATAGTGCAAGAAGCCTATACTCAACATGTTTCAATTTTTAAATTACTATAATTTTTTGTGCAAAAGGTTTTTAAAAAACTAACTGGTAGCTTAGTAGAGCAATATTAGTTCTATAAGTTTGCCAAATATTTTTTGAAAAACCTTTTCTATAAAAAGTTAATGTGCTTTAAAGATTACTATTGTTTTATATATAATTACTATGTGTTTCAATTTTAACTTTTAAAGTGCTATAACTTTTTATAAAGTCAATATTTTAAAAATTTGGCTGATAACTTTGTTCATTATGATAAGCTCTACAAATTTGCCAAATATCTTTTAAAAATATTGTCTCTACAAAAAGTTGATGCATTTTAAAGATATACTATTTTATTGTCTAGTATAGGCTTCTTGCACCATATTTTAAAAAAAGTTAAAGGTGGGTAAAAGTTCTATCTAATATGTGAAATATAGCTTATATATACCAAACCAAAAGTGCTAACCAAAAAAAATTTTACTATGATGCTCAAATATAACCTCACATAGATTATTCGGGTCCTCATCTGACAGTAAATAATTATGTCATTTTGGGCCAATAAAATCTTATATATTAAGATTGACGTAATCATTTAAGGACCGTTATAAGACCAAAGAACCAGATTGGACTGTTAACAGTTCTCTTAGGGACCAGACCAGACTGATGCATCCCTAGTTTATAGACATGTCCCTTTGAAATAAGTTTATATAATAAAAATTATAATAAAAATATATGAATTTACTATAAACTTTTAGTTAAAGATTCTTCTTAGCTTACTAATTAATTTAAAATTAAATTACAAACATATAGAACAAGAAAAGAAGAAAGAATTAAGCTTAAAAACCATATTGAAATTTTGTTAATTTTGTACTATTTCAAAATATAACTGTGTTAAAACAAATATTTACTAATTTTAAAACAAAAATTATATGTAAAATTGTATTTTGAACAACTTTATTTAGTAGCAAAATATAGATTATTTTAAGGGTAAAATATTTCATATAATCTACATTATAGTAAAATAATGACATAGCTACAAGATATAGATCATTAATACAACAAACTAAAATAGTATATTAACCAATCAAATTATTACATTTACTATAGGACCCCGAAATATACATAGATAGGTCAGATATGAGTTTGCTTATTTTTGAGTGTTTTTTTACAGATCTTTTCTATTTATGGTAATTTTTTTGCTTATTTTTGAAGTTTTTTTTACAGATCTTTCCTTTTTTAATAACCCTATAATTAACCTGACCTATCTATATATATTTCGGGGACCTTTTACTATAAACAGAAATTAAATATCTTTCAAATTATAACAATTTTTTTTACTTTAACTAATTTTTACCAATAAGGATGCATCAGTCTGGTCTGGTTCTAAGGGAACCATTAACATAGTATTTATGGTCTTGGTCTGGTCTAGTCCTTCGGTCCCATAACAGTCCTTAAATAATTATATTAATCTTAAGGGTAGATTGTACAAATTTTCAATTTTATATAAAATCAATTGTAGATTAATTTTGTATAATTAATTTATATGATATCATATAGGGTGATTTCAATAGAAACAGCCCATTTTTACAATTTTTTGAAAATTGAATTTTTATTAGATTCATATAAATTTTGGCATGATTGACATTTTTCAATTATAAATGAAAGTCGATTTGTATAATAAAAAATCAAGATAATATAAATAAAAAATTACATGAGGCTGCGTAGAGCCAACATATCACGAGATTACCCGATAGTCACCTGTTTACCTTTAACCAATAAAAATCGTGAAATTTGATTAATTCCGAATCAGTCCGAAAATCAAAACAAAAATGATTAAACTCAATTATCTCAAAATAAAATATATGTAAAAATGAGCTGTTTCTATTGAAATCATTCCATATGATTTACATATAAATATCATATGATTTGACCAATTAATTTTTTGTACAATCTACAAAAATCATATAGTGTCCTACAAAAATATAATTAGAGGCATGCCATTTATCACGTGATTTTTACTATGGATACATGGTCAAAGGTAGTGATCACATCTATATATTATATTAATTAATCAAAATTAGATAAAGTAATCACACTATACATAGATAGGGGTGGCTACTAAATAAAAAATTCACATGATAAGTGGCATGCCCCTTATATGTAAAGTTGATTTTTTTTTAAGGGTAGGGTGAACATAGATCATTTATCATATGATTTTAGTAGTACAATGAGATTTATATAGAAAATAAAAATGTGCTACAAATAAAACTTTTTACGGTTGTTATTAATTTAGCCAAAAATTTTATAATATATAGTACAAAATACTCTTTTTATAATAGTAAAATTTGAATAAATATAGTATTTGAAAAAATTATACTTTTATATGTCGTAAAGTTTTCCTAAATCAGCTCAAATTTTTCTTAGTTACACAAAAATAATTAATTCGAATTGGTTGAATCTATGTTGTTTACTATCGTGAATGGCCGATTACCTTATTTCATATGATCACAACGTGATTACTATTAAAAATGATCTATGTTCACCCTACCCTTAAAGCAATGGATATTGTGCAACTTTATTATTAAAACAAACTATTTAAAACTACCTATTATATAAATTTTATACAAATTGTCAAGATTTTAAAAAAATTTATCAAAAGCATTTTTTTATTTACGATATAAAAATCTAATATACTATATATATTATATGAAAAATGATTTATGTTCACTTTATCCTTAATGCATAAGATTTTATTTGCCCAAAATGATGTAATTATTTACTGTCAGATTAAACAAATATTATATGATCTATATTACATCTGATCAAAAAATTTAATTGGATGATATAAATATCACAGTTATGTCTAGAAGGACTGGTCCAAGGACCAGTCCTTTAATGGTTCTACAGTCCTTATCAGTTCCAGTTCGGGACTAGTCCTGGACCGGTCTTTTTTAGGACCAATGCTTCCTATTTACCAATATAATAATGCTTTTTATACTTGTTATATGTTTTACAATTAAAAATTTTATCCTGTTATAACTATCTAATTTGACTGTTACCTATGTTTTAATATGACTATATAATCTATAAACTATTAATAAATATTGCAGATCATAATTTAAAATGAAATCTACATTCTATACTTAACCTGCTAGCCTTCTAAAACCCATTAATACTTGTTTATTATAATTTTTTTTAAAACTAACCCTAACTCTAAACCTCTAAACCTAAAAAATGTACTCCAAAAAAATTTAGTTTTCAAGATTTTATACTATCATTTCATTTTAATCTGGATTTCATTATGATCTGTTATGATAAATGCTTTTTTTTATAAATAGTCTCTAGCTAATCTCCAAAAATTCCAAATATTATAGTTTTTTGCAATAAAATTAATTGTAAACAAGTGATTGAAATTTTTATCTATTAAATTTTTTTAAAAAAATTATTTATTAATAAAGTTTGCTTGGCATACGCATTTATGAAGCTCTATGTGCAAAGTTAACTTTGATTTTTTTCTAAATAATTTTTTTTTAAACTAGTTTGTTAATAGAAAACAACTTACTATTGAGTACACAAGCCTTTAAATGATCAAAAAACATCTTTTTTAAAGATATTAAACTATTAACAAAAATTTTTAAACATCATGAGTATGTATAAGCTTTTATAAAGGCTGAGTCTGTGATTTGCATGAAATTATATATATATAATGTGATATAAAATATCTTATCTTTAACAAAAAAGTAAATTAATATAACAGTTTAGACTTGTATTTGTAAACCTATAATACAAGTCTGATTCAATCCTGTGATGCAAGTCTGATTTAATTCCATAATGCAGATTTGATTTGAGCCTCTAATACAAATTCAAGAATTCAATTATTATAATTAGAATAGTATCATAGCAAAGGTATTAGTAAATTGTTGTATAAATTATATAGTTATTGAAAAGTCAAGTGCATAAAATGTGTGATTACTAGAGAAAAAAGATGACAATTAGTATTAGTAATTATAGTTGTAGTAGCTAAATATAGATAGTATATAAAGAACATACAAACCCTTTATATAAACTGGTCTGTAATAAAATCTTTATTCTTTATCAGTGAATTATATATATGTAATCTTATGTAAGATATTATGGCTTGTAATATTAGGGTAGAGACATTTATCAGGTGATTTCCACCTCTTAAGAGGGTACCCCCGCCACCTGATACTAAACTAGCCAATCAAATTCAAGCAAATAATATAATATAAACTGGACCCAAACCAAACTTTAGTCAAGTCTGAGTTTGGTCTAGATTTGGTCCAAAGTCTACAGGCTGGTCTTAGTTTGAATATATTTATATGTATATTTGGCATTATACAAGTTTATTTAATGCACTAAGTTAAAATTAATTAGTAAAAATTTTGTTAATCATAAGATTTTATAAAATTTTATTAATAAAATTCTATAAAATCTTATAATTCACAAATTTTTATTAAAAAATTCTAACTTTATGCACTAAGTAACCTTGTTTAGCATCTAAAAATATATCAAATCAGTATAATTATTTTTATTTTACTTGAATTTTAGATATTAGATGCATAATTTTTGATTTTTGATCAAAAAAGTCAAATTTAAGCATTTTTTCTCCAAATTTCAAGTAAATAAAAAAGATTCTGCCGATTTAATGTATTTTTAGTTGCTGAACAAGTTTACTTAGTCCATAAAGTTAGAATTAATTAGTAAAATTTTTTGAATCATAAGATTTTATAGAATTTTATTAATAAAATTCTATAAAATCTTATAATTTGCAAATTTTTATTACTAAATTCTAACTTCATGCACTAAGTAAACTTGTTCAGCATCTAAATATACATCAAATCGGCATAATTATTTTTATTTTACTTGAAATTTGGAGAAAAGATGCTTAAATTTGACTTTTTTGATCAAAAATCAAAAATTATGCATCTAATATCTAAAATTCAAGTAAAATAAAATAATTATTCCGACTTGATGTATTTTTTGATGCTAAACAAGTTTACTTAGTATATAAAGTTAGAATTTATTAATAAAAATTTGCGAATTATAAGATTTTATAGAATTTTATTAATAAAATTCTATAAAATTTTATGATTCACAAAATTTTACTAATTAATTCTAACTTTATGCACTAAGTAAACTTGTTCACTGTTGGTGCCTTGGAATTATCATTAGAACCTTTAAACTGCCATGTTTGGGTTGTGGATTCCTCGTTACTGTGTAGGTCTTTTCTTTTTAGTTTTTTCTTTTTGGTAAGTTCTTCCAGTACGTTTTTAAGTTTTTTTTTTTGGTTTTTGGTGTGGATTTTTCCAGCAAGATTTTTGTTGTCGTCGTCAGTTAGTTCGTAGTAAGTTGGTAAGTTTAGTGAGTTCTCATCGCTGTTGATTTTCTAGTAAGTTCTTAGTTGGTTCTTTTGGCAGACTTTTTAGTCTTCAAATTATTCAGCTTTTTCACGTTGCTCGTCGTTTTCGACCTTGTTTCTTTGTTTTACTGTAATATAAAAAAAAAGTTAATAAACTCGTTAGTTTCTTGGTTCTAATAAAAAAAATAAGTTAATAAATTCGTTGTTTCTTGGTTTTAATAATAAAAAAAAGAAGTTATTTCATCTTGGTTTCTTTGTCTGTTCCGTGAAGCTGTAGTACTGCAATCCCGTAATGCCATAAATTCGTATTTTTTCTCTCCCGAATATATAATTAAGTTCGCGAAACTTATTTAAGTTTGCAAAACTTAAAATTCTAGAGTTAGGGCATTAGGGTTAGGTGTTAGGGTTAGGGCGTTAAGGTTAGAATGTTAGGGTTAGAGCATTAGGGTTAAGGGCTATAGTAATAAATGGTTAGTTTTTATATGTAAAATTTTATTCCTGTCATTCTCAATTAGTACTCCAAGACAGGTTTAAATACTCGTTCTTTCGAATTATTATATATGTAGATTTAAAAATTATTTTTATTATATATACATATTGGGTACCCAATATATCCAAACTATACGATTTATGTATAGTAGATCACCAATATGTAGTATTTTATATATTTTTAATTATAGTAATATAGTATCCGATAGGTACCCAATATATTGAATGTATAAAGTGCCAGAAAAATTACAAAGTTTCAAAGAAGTCAGAAATAAATAAAATAAAATAAAAATTAAAAAAAATAAATAAAAAAAAAATGAATAAAAAAACAAAAAGTATAAGCAAACTAATAAAAAAAATAAAGAAGCCCCAAATCTTCATTTTTTTAATTGTTAAAGCTAGGTAAATGTTCTTGCAAAATACCAAAAAAGTCACGAAGTGCCGAAAAAGTTTGGATTGGTTTTTTTGCAAAGCACTAAGAAGTTTCTCGCAAAGTGCCAGAATAAATAAATTAATAAAACAAATTAAAAAAAAAACAAAAAACAAAAAACAAAAACTAATTATATCAAATGAAAAAATAAATAAAGTTCTAACTAAACCTTTATTTCTTTAAAGAAGTGTTCTTGGAATTTAGAATGCTAAAGATATCAGTTGTGTGTTTTTGCAAAGTGTTAGAAGTTTGTATTGGCTTGCACAAGGTTTTAAAAAGTTGTTTGTTTTTTGCAGGTATTTTTGTAAGAAGTTTGCATTGGCTTGCACAAAGTTTCGAAAAGTTTTTAGTTTCTTGCAAGGTATTCTTATAAAGTGCTGAAATAAAAATAAAATAAAATAAATTAAAAAATAAATAAAAAAAAAATTGAAAAAACAATAAAAACAAAAAAAAGTACCGAAAACAAAAAGTGAACCAAAAATAAAAAACAAAATAAAAACAAAAAAGCGAAAGCAAAACAAAATAGAAGATCTAATTATAAACAAAAGATCTAATCTGATCTTGTGGTACAGAATTTGAACAACTTCAAACTATTTTGAACTATTTCATAAAATCAGTTTAATGTGCAATCAGGTTACAGATCTACTGATCTAGCTTGGTTTCCTAGTCCTAAAATATATTGAAAGTGGTTTGAAATATTTTATAATATATTTTGAAATATTTCAAAATTATTTTTGAAATATTTCAAAAATTTGATATTTCGAAATATTTCAAAATATATTACAAAATATTTGCTTATATTACAGTTCGTAAGACCTTATGTAAGATTATACTATTATAAATTTGCTGATGTTTAAATCAAATCTGGTTGTCCATTATAGTTTGAATAAATTAAACTTCAAGTCCCTGAATTCAGTCATCTTTCCTGTAACTGTTCTAGTATTTCAAAAAAAAAACAACAACAAACAAACAAATAAAATTTATTTTGTATTTTTTTTTTTATAAACAAATTACCAAACAGTTTGTCTGAATAAAGGAGAAACAACCTGATTTCAACTTTATAGTAGTAGTATTTAACCAAATGCAACTAGATTATCAAGTACTTCATTAAGAAAATATGGAACTCAAGAATGCTCTTAGCCAATTGCAGATCCAGAAAGGTATTAAACTCCCTTTTAAAAAATCCAAATAAGTCTTTTGACAAATTCAATAGTACAAGAAGCAACTTCAAAAAGTTTTTGAACCAAGTTCACCTTATTATACAAATGCAACCAAACTATTATTATAATAACTAAACACATATCAGCAAATTATATATACGTAATTTTATGTAAGATATTACGGCCTGTAATATTACAAAAATCTTATAATCGACGCGATATATTATGTAATATATTATGTTAGGGGGCTTCCAGAAATTACGTAATATTTTGTTACTAATAAATTTCAAAATTTTACCCACCCACCCACACCTGATACTCTATTAGCCAATCAAATTTTATATTTTTTAAAATTTATTTATATGTTTTAATTTATAAAATTGATAATACCTATTGTTCTACTAGACCAATTTAGATGATTTAACTACCAAAATGTTCGTCTTGTTGAGACGATTCTAACAAGCTCCAAAATGTTAAAATCTAATTACAGGATCCCAAGATAATTCAACTTTTGTATAATTTTAATAGTGATTTTTTAGAATCACTAAGTAAATTTCTTTAATATTGAATAACTTTTGATCCACTGGCCCGTTTTGGGTGATTTAACTACCAAAATGT
>QKWP01000658.1:167770-208350 GCA_003550325.1 Gigaspora rosea
AAAAAAAAAGAAGCGAAACCTTGCAAGAACTTGCAAACACGCAAAAATTAGCAAAAACTTGCGAAAACTTGCACCCATTTTTCTAAAGAAGTGTTCTTGAAAATTTAAAAATTGCTGGGGGTGTGTTCTTGAAAGTATTGGAATTCGTCATTGGAATGCGCAATATTTCGAAAGTTGTTGTTTTTTCGCAAAGTGCCGAAATAAAATAAATTAATAAAAAAAATTTAAAAATAAACCAAAAAAAAACAAAAACAAAAACATGAAACAAAAAACAAATAAAGCAAAACCTTGCAAGAACTTGCAAAAACTTGCAAAAATTAGCAAAAACTTGTGAAAACTTGCGCCCATTTCTCTAAAGAAACGTTTTTGAAAATTTAGAAATTGCTAAGGGTGTGTTCTTGAAAGTGTCGAAAGTTGTAGTTGGCGTGCGCAATGGTTCAAAAAGTTTTGTTTTCTCGCAAAGTGCCAAAATAAGATAAATTAATAAATAAAAATTTAAAAATAAACCAAAAAAGCAAAAACAAAAAACATGAAATGAAAAAATAAATGAAATGAAGCCTTGCAAAAACTTGCAAAAACTTGGGAAAACTTGCGAAAACTTGCGCCCATTTCTCTAAAAAATCATTCATAAAAATTTAAAAATTGTTGGTATATGTTCTTGAAAGTGTTAAAAGTCGTAGTTGGTATGCGCAAGATTTTGAAAAGTTGTTAGTTTTTCTCACAAAGTGCTGAAATAAAATAAATTAATAAAAAAAATTTAAAAATAAACCAAAAAAACAAAAACAAAAAAACGAAATGAAAAAATAAATAAAGCGAAACCTTGCAAAAACTTGCAAAAACTTGCAAAAACTTGCGCCCATTTTTCTAATGAAGCGTTCTTGCGTTCTTGAAAGTTTAGAAATTGCTGGGAGTATGTTCTTGAAGGTGTCGAAAGTCGTCGTTGGAATGTGCAAGATTTTGAAAAGTTGTTGTTTTTCTCACAAAAAAAAAAAATAAATAAATAAAAAAAATGAAAAAAATAAATGAAAACAATAAAAAATAAACGAAAACAAAAATGAAAACAAAAAAGTGAAAAAAAACAAAATAGAAGCTTTATTATAAACAAAAGATCTAATCTGACTTGTACATCAGCAAAATAAATATACGAAATCTTTCGAAAGATATTGCATGCCGAAATCTTTCGAAAGAATTGCAATCGACGCGAAATCTTTCGAAATATGCGCAATCTTTCGAAGGATTTCGGCATGCATTTCTTTCGAAATATTTCGAAATAAATTTCGAAATATTTCGAAATATATTGCGAAATACTGCGAAATAGGCCAAATAAAAAAATACAAACCTCTACCTAATTATCCCTTCAGGGATCGCTGGAGGTAATATTTCGCATATTATCGTTTAAATCTGCAATATTTTGCAATATTTAAAATTTTCGCAATTGAATATAAAATTTTATATTTTTTTATTTATTATTATATAAATTACATTTTTAAATTAAATATATATTTTTAATTAATATTACATATTTTATTATAATAAATGCATATATAATTTATTAATAACTTTATTTTTTAAAAAATTTAAAAATTACAAATATAAAACAAAATAATAATAGCATTTTTATTAAAAAAATAAAAAAAAAAAGACAAAAAAAAGTAGCGTTATTTGTATATAAAAAAAACAAAACAAAAAAAAAGTTTTACGCATCTTAATCAGGTTCTTGTTGTTCTTCATCGGATCTATAATCTATATTTTTTGTCGAAGTTGTAGATCCTTCATCTTTTTAAATATATTCGAAAATTTCTAAAATTTGAACACAATGCAAAAAATCGCAAATTTTTAAGAAATTTTAAATATACTCGCCTTTTCTTAGCCTTTTTGTTGCCTAAAAAATATTTTTTCAAATAAAAATTCAATTTAAAAATTTAAAAAAAATTTTATATTTTAAAATATAAACTTACTTTTTTGGAGGATTGCGAAGGTCGTTTGAGATAATTAGACGTATCCTATAAATTTTTTAAATGTTTAAAATAATTATAAAAAAAATGTGATAATATTTCTATATAATCAATATATAAAATATACTCGTTCGAATTCTTCTAATTGTTCTCCAACTTCTTCTGGTTCGTTTCTTTCTTCTAATTCTTCTGGTTCGCTTCTTTCTTCTATATCCTCCGAAATTAATGTCAAAAATGAATCACGTCGTTCTAACATTCGCTTTATTTCGAATAATTGAATAAATTTTTAGTAAATAATAATAATACTAATAATAATAATAATAATAATAATAATAATAATAATAATAACTTGATATCTTTCAAGATCTTCTTTAACGATATCCTCAGAAATCGTTAACTTTTCGTAGTTTTGGCTAAGAATAGATTTGCATACCACCATTGCATATGCAGTCTTGTGGTCAGTTGTTTTTCCACGGGCCAAATCCTATTTAAAATTCGAACAACGTAAGTATCATTTTCATCAGAACTATTCTCAACTCTTGCAAAAAGAAGTTTAAAACAATTCTTCATCTTTTTCGATCTCTTCCAATTCAAAACTTCTTCAGGTTTTGCCTTGGTGTTAATAGGTCTAAAAGATTACCAAAAATAAAAAACATAGAGTCTTTAGTTTTAGTGGTTAAAGTACTTCACAACAACCTAACTTTTTCCAAAAGCTAAAAATTTTTTAAAATTAGAAAATAATAACGTATTTAATATTTTCGAATATATGCGAAAATTGCAAACATTTTTCGAATTTATTCGAAAATATTTAAACATTTTTCGAATTTATTCGAAAAATGTTTAAATATTTCGAATAACTTCGAATATTTTTAAAAAAAATAAATAAATTTTTACAGGTCCATGAAGATTCTTCGCATAATAAGCTTTCCATTCTTTCTCTGACAATCTTCACATGAATTCACGACTATGCTCCCTAAAATAGTCCTCCGCTCCTCTCTTGAGTTCTGCATCCATAGGATAGATGGAGTTGTCTAACAACTCATTGNTGGTAGTACAATTTTTTTTTTTAAAATTAAGAAAATTTTTATTAAGCAAATAATTTTAAATTTATAATAGAGATTGTAAAATAGACTTTTCTGATTCTAATAGTAGTAAAATCAGTAATATTGGTTAAATATTTACTGAGAAACATGTACTTGAAGATTGGGTATTACTATTTGTTTACAAAAAATCATATGATGATCATATAATGTAACCAATCAAAATTAACTATTTTGTATAACTACAAAGAATTTGGATTGACTATGGAGAACTTTACTATATATACAAGTATATTTTTTTAAAAATATTTTATTATTAAAATTTATATCATTAGAAAGAGCATGTTTTAATAGCTGTTTTAATTTACAAATTACAAAAATTTTAACAAAATTAAATGTTATTATAAAAAGTTTTATTAGCAGCATATTTCTAATTTCTATATAAAATTATTTGTACTACCTATATATGAGGACGAAATTGTTTCAGGTTCTAAAACCCGAAATTAAAATTTGAAAACAAATTGTTTTTGACCTATTTTACTTGAAAAACGAAACTATTTGATACTTTTTTTAAATAGACGAAATTATAAGGAGCATATCTATATAAATTTTATTTGCTTTTCTTTATAAAAAATTTTAATTTTTTCTAATAAAGACGAAATAGGCCTTTTTTAAAAATCAATTTCGGTGGCATCACTAGTACTACCAAAATCATATGATAAATGATCTACATATCCTCTAAAGTGGTGGCAAATTCACATAATCATAGCCAATCAAATTACAGAATTTTAATAATCACTAGTGAAGCAACAAAAACGAAAAACCTAAAAAATACAAAAAATGGCAGTCTAAACCTACCTCAGGTAGGTTAATTAAAAATATCAGGAAGGCAATTTTGCTTATATATAACTAACTATCTAAAACCCAACACAACCCTAATATAAGATGACCCTAACCCTAAAGTTAATCAAGAAAATTATTAAAAAATATAAGTAGCCCCGCCCCACTTTAGACATTCCCCTTAATTAGTAAAATTTAATACTAAAAATTTACAATAGAAAAATGAAAAAAGTGAATAGAATTAAAAGCCAATAGAACAAACATAGTAAATGTGACAACTCTGAATATATTGTAGACAACTTTCCATTCCCAAAACATTTATGAACATAATACTAACCTTCAACAAATATTTTTCATTATCATTATGAAGTTGAAAACTAAAAAATTATTTGTTTAATAAGAAAAAAAAAAGTATTGTATAAAGATTTGTTTATTAACATTATAAAGTCGAAAACTAATTTAAGAAAAAAAAAAGTGTAGTAATTTTTGAACATGAAGGTTTGTACCTGTGGGCCGATAGCATAAGTGGTTACGCTCCCAGGTCACCAAATGTAAAATCGCTGGTTCAATTCCTACTAGCAGACAAGAAAAACTATACTCGATCACAAGATGGATGGGGCTAAACTAGGATGCTAGGACCGTGGTTGGTTAATTTAACCACATTAATTCATATCCAGTACTAAATAAGGAAATAATGGTCACTTCCAGTGAAATTCCGGTTGAATAAAATGCATACTTCTGATGAAATTCCAGTTGAATGGTATTATAACAAAATTGGCAAGTCGTACTAACCTGATAAAGGAAAGAGATTTAGATGAACTCAGGACGGTCCCAGTCCTAAACCAAAATAGAAGGAGACCAAAAACTTTGGAAAGGCCGAAGGAAGAAAGTACCAAGAAGTTCTCCCCTAGCTGCCCTGGTCTGTATGAATGACCAGAGAACCTGGACGAAAGTTGGAAGCTAAAACTTTGAAAGGCCAAAGGAAGAAAGTACTGAGATATGGTCTATTGCTGATTCTTTTTCACTCGCCCCAGTCAGTACAGATGACTAGAGGTTCCGGAAGAAGTTGGACAACCGATAACACCGACGGCAGGCTGTATAGCTTAATTGAGGGATATCTGGGTATCTGAGTGTAGAATTAGGTTGTACAACTAGCTGAATAATATCATAGAAGGTATCACAAAAATGTATAAATAACAAGGACCTCAATAAAAAAGAGCGCCAACAGCGCCCCTAGTGAAGATAGGTAGCTAGGGAAATTTCAAAAAAAAAACATGAAGGTTTGTTTATAAAATTTAACATCAAAACAAACAACTGACCAATCAGCATTGAAGCAATTTCAGAATACTGTACGTTAAAAAAATTTCCTCAAACTTCCCACGAATTTTTTTTTCACTCTCAAACTTTTTCTAAACCATTCCTTACAGTAAAACATTTTTTCTCTATTTTTTAATCAATAACGCGCGTAATGTATATCGTGAGTTCAGATTCAAACTAATGCTGGACGGAACCTGTCGGGTCAATCAGCCGGGTACCCGAAATTAAAACCCGATACCCGATTAAAACGGGTTATCCGGTTATCCGGTTCTATCACAAAAAATTTGGTACTAAAAGACGACTAGACAGACTATCGATATGAAATTTCGGCATGAACATATCCTGCGTTATGAATTTTAATATCATAAAGCATTTTTGGTTTAGTCTTTCAGGTAAGTTTTCAAAATTTTGTTCATAGTTGCACGTAAGGCACATAAAAACCAATTATTTACTCGAGTAAAGCTTGTTTTTATAAATTCTGGGGTAACTGAAAACCGAATTAATGAAAAATTCTAGCCCATAACAATTTCAGATCACCCGATTAGTAAAAGGTTTCGGGTCAACCGATTTGCTAAAAGTCTGAGCCGGTTGACAAAAATTTCGGGTCGCGTGATCGGGTACACGGTTACCCGGATGGCCCTATAACTTGCTCTAAAAGATTTGGCAAATCAATGATATTTACGTAAGCTCTCGTCCGCTTATATAATAAATTATGATCCATAAAAAGATTCATATTTAAATCTAGAAATCTGGAGAATTACGTTGGTAATTCATTAAATAAGTTTTCTTGTATGGGATAATCGAAATGAACAGATCATTTGTTACTATTCAGAGATTTAAAGTTTATCAGCTTCAATTCGAACCAGCCAATTTATACTTTATTAGAACTCTAACGTTACCAACCTAAAGATTTCACCAAAAAAATTTCGCTGTAAAATTAAGGTCAGGTTTCCATTACATCATTTTTGCTACAGTAGAGCAAAAGTTATAACCTTGCGATTTACATAGAAAATTTCCTTTTATGGGGTTGTATCACTTGCAGAAATAAGTATATGCCTCGGGCTGCATATTAAAAGTTCGAGAATATTTTACATGTTTTTCGCATTTCGAAAGTCGGTAAAGTCTTTATGTCTTTGCAAATATGGAGTATCACAGATTTCCTCGATTTTAACGCGTGATCAGTATAGTTGCATAATGTATAGGAAACCTTTTAATTGTCCTACGAAATTTTCACTAAGTAATGGTTATTCTACTTCAACAGACGAGAAGACAAAAGATCAACCAGAATTTCAACAAACTAAAGATGAATCTAAATTGTACACAAATATATCTTCATTTCTTTCCAAAGTGCAAGCTTCTTCTATAATATCTCAACCTAAGTTTGGTGCTCAAAAACCGCCATTATTTGATCGAATAAGCGAATTCATTAAAGCTGTAAAAGTTAAGAATGCTCAGGATATACAGGATATACTTAATATAGCATCAGATAATTTAAATAAATTGACAGGATACTCCATGGTGGAGAACTTAAAAGAAAAGGTGATTCAGAGGGGTAATCTTTTATTTCATTGATTTAAAATGATTCATTATTAATAAAACTGTCATCTATATTTATATATTTTACATTTAACTCGTTGAATAGAAAAAGAATTTGAAACAACGCGAAAACGTCTTGCAGCCGCTAAACTTGCATACGAAGAAGTTATTGCAGCGCGATCTGCAACACAACGCGAAATAAATGAATTGCTCCAACGTAAACATCAATGGTCAAGTGACGACGTTATAAGATTTACACAGCTTTACAAAGATGAGCATACAAACGAACAAGCTGAATCTGCAGCCAGAGAAGAATTTCAGAAATGTGAACAAAAAGTTGAACAAGAATACACAGAGTTAACTCGATCAATTATGTTGCGATATCATGAAGAACAGGTCTGGAGTGATAAGATCCGTAGCGCATCTACATATGGTACGATTGCTTTAATGATACTTAATGTAATCTTATTCATCGGTGTTCAAACTATTTTTGAGCCAAGAAAACGGCAAAAGCTTGCTGATAAATTTGAAGAATTGCTTATTCAAAGGACAAATGAAGAAGAAAATAAATCGGAGGTCGGAATTGTTCATACATTTATGAAAAGGTTTGAAAATCTTGAAGGAAAAATGGATGGATTGACACAATCATTAACACCGATATTTAATAAACTTTATGATTACGATGTAAGAGATTCTGAACCAACCACTAGCAATGACATTAGCATTGATTCTAAATTACCCATAACACCAAAAGAACTCGATTCTTTTATGGGAGAATTTGAAAAGTCCACGGAAAGAAGTAATCGTGTTCAAAAACCTATTCAGAATGAAATTGACAGCCATATATTTATATCTGCTTTCTTAGGGGCATCCATAGGCTGGATTATAAGCTACATGATGACTGAATTATTCAGATGACAGTGTTTTAAAAAAGACAAAAAAATAAAAAATAAAAAACAATGTTTTCAGTCATTAAGATTTTATTAGTTTATAATAAATTATAAAAAAAAATAGACCATATATTGTCTCATTTAATTATTCCAAAGATGTTCCATATCTTTTTCTGTCCAATTATTTAACCATTCACTCATTTCATCATTTGTACTTTGTTCTTTTCTTTCAACTAAGTGATCTCTCACCATCTTTAACCGTTCTAAACCTGTTTTACGATGACTTTCATTTGTTGAGCATGTTGAATCCCGTTCATTGAAAATTTCCTCTCTTGCCTCATCAACTAGTTTTTTCAAAAATGCAGGCATTCCATATACATCATATGTGTACCTTGTTTGTGTCAAATATGTTAAAATGTCCGGTGTTTCTAAAAAGTCATTCAATTTAAACTCGTATTTGTTGAAAGAACGAGAAGCAATGTGTTCTTCATTTTTAAATATAGGATTGTATACTTCATCAGTGTAAACGGATGAGTTTAAGAAGTCGATTATTTCGATACCGTCATTCTGTTGATAACTACTGTGAGGAAAATCCTGCTTGTGTAAATGATGATGAAAAGGATATTTATCTTTGGGCATTTCAAAAAAATTATCGTGTTCTGAATACTCAGAAGAGTTTGTCCAATTTTCCCATTCTTCAACGTTAAAGTCTGAATTAAACGCTTGACTTGTATTATTATGATTAGCAAACTTTCGAGGTGGTTCGTCTTCATATATTTGCCCTGTTATCCATTCTTCTTGTAAAAATGCTGTGGTTGATGTTGAAGAAGCCTCTGGTTTCTGATTATTTAATAAAGCAGATAAATTTGCTGTTGTACTTCTTCCATCCATTGGCAGAATTGCGTGAAGAAAATTGGTCGCAGAATTTGCGACATTTGTCAACATTTGTTTTTTACCATTAGGAAGCGATTGTGAGTGTTGATTAGTATCATTAGGTGACGTGATTTGCTCTTTAGTACTTTCAGGCATGTTAATACTGAAAATAAAAGTAAATGTACTGTATATAAAATGATAGATCTTAAATAGATTAATTTTAAAGTTTTCTTGGCGGGACGTTACATTCTGATTTACATCAGCCAATTAAACAACTGCCTATAACTGGAAAGCCTTGTAGAATGGACCAAGTAGTACGTAGCAGTACCCAACCCTTGAAATCCGCGGATATCCACGGGTTTAAAAAATTCAGGTCAAATAATTGATTCAGTCATTGAAGTTTATGCAAAGAGAATTTACGACACGAAATAAGGCTAAATGTATACGAAGATACTAATAGTTGTAACGTCGAATCGCAGAACTTACATGTCAAATGTGATAATATCTGCGATTCGTGCTTCATTGAGAAGTCTTCTTTATGGAGTTTTTCTTCCGTTAGTACTGCGGAAAGACAAAGTAGTGCTAACGCAGTATGAAAAAGGTAGATGTCATATTTGTTATCAAATTCCGAGAAAAATTTAATGATGTATTCTGAATGCTCCCGTTTCTTCTGTAGCGAACAAAAAAAAAGTAGAAACATGACGCGAGCAGAGTTTAAAATCTAGACTGCGGAATCTGTGGTGCTGAAAATTCATTCCGCAAACAAAAATTTCATGAAATCTGCGGATTTTATTATGTGCAATATATTTAAAAACACTGGGCGCGAGACAAATGATGGCATGTATTGGATCCGCAAAACATTCAAACTAGATAAAGCAGGGGTTTAATCTTCAGGATTCTCAATGGAGCAATAAAGCAATGAACTGGAGTTCCAATGAAGCATTGATGGTACAATAATTTAACAAGAAATAAAAATAAGATTTTAAATTCACATTGAATTCTTTTATTCGATTATTTTGGGTAAAAATCTTCAAATCTTTTTAATTCACCATGTTTCATGCTTCATAAGGATGATTTATCATTTATTTTGGTCATTCTTTATTATTTGAATTCTCTGATTCGTCAACGGCGTTTAATTTTGAATCCAATTTAGAAGTATCAGATGCAATTTCATTAATATTAATATCATTTACCAATGACCCATCGTTAAATGATCCAAATGTTCCCAATAATGTATCTAAATTAGTGGTAGAACCAAACATGTTTCCCACATCCGTAGAGAGATCATCTCCACTGATTATAGGTGTTAAGTTATCTGTAACTTCTAATTCATTATCAGTTATCAATGGTAACGTTATATTCAAATCGATCTGATTTAAATTATTGCTGGCATCATTTCTCAATGTTGATGAAAAATCCATTTCATTTAAAAGTGCATCTATGTCATTGGCGATAAAATCATTGTTTTCTATCGAAAAATTATTCAGAATTTCATCGAATTGAGATAAATCCGTTATTTCTCCATTTTTCTCGGCGGAAGATATCGGTGATGTGAAAGTGAAATCATTGTTATTTTTAAAAGGATTCAAATCAAATGAAAGATCACCTGAGATTGATGGAAAAGATTCTATATCATTGGTTCCACCATTTCGAATATCTAGGTTAGGAGTTAAAACTGTCTGCCCATCATTTTGCATAATAAATTTTGAGACATCCTCCGTTTCGAATGGATACGTACACTATAAAGAAAATTTATTATGAACGAACATCGTGTTTAAAAAGTTTAAAAATTTACAATAAAATTACTAACCGATTCATTAACACACATCAATAGATCTGAAGTTAAATTAATATGAAAATTTGTAACTTTGGAAGAACATAAGGGACATTGATCTTCTGTTTGAGACATTATTCAGAGCCTTAAATTATAAAGCAGAAATATAGTAGCAGGCAAATTATTTGAAAAGCTTCGCGCAAATATAAAAACTCAAATAAGCAAGCAAATGCTAGTGCCATGTACCATATTTATATCTTTTTTCTTGCAAGCTTTGCCGTTAAAGGTCGAAGTTTGGTCAAAAGTAAGGTTCACACGTCACCTATACTCCGAAATTTTTACGAGATTTTAATCACGCGCTTTGATTATTATTGGTCAAAAATCATGACCACTAACGAAAAATTTATATTTATCCCTAAATTTGAGAAACCATTTGGGCGCATGCCTATAGAGCATGCCCAGGAGAGTATAAGGATAATAAAGTATTTGTATATCTGAATCGTTCACGTTGTCCAGAACGCAGTTTCTTTTTTATGAAATCTCTGAAAGTGACGATTAAAAATGGCCTACCGTTGCAATTTACTATGAGAATTTCATATGAGTGTCATCTTGATCGACTGTCAATCATTCACTCCAAAGAAAATGTCAGAACTGAAAAAAATTGACGATGCTCGTATTTTTGATCGGATTAAGAAAGATATTACGTCACATTCTAACATGGAAGACGAATCCGCACACTGCTAGCAAAATAACTTGTAACGAAGGTATGCTTTCTGAAAAGTATTGCCATTAATAATGACTGAAAAAACCGATAACTAGTTGGGAAACTGCTTGTTTAAGTTCCTTTTGACAGCTAGCCGGGAAACTGCTTGTTGCTGCCGAATTTCTTCAAAATACAGATTAAATCATGTTTATGCCTATTTCTGCGAAAATGTTAATTATTGCTTTTTTTTTTTACAACTACAAGAAACTCGTCGAAAATGTGAAAACTTGTTTAGCTGTTGACCGGTTGGTCTTTTCAACAAGAAGTTAAGATTAATAGTAGCTTTATTATGGTACGTATAAATTATTTTGAGAGTTAACATTGGCGGTGCTTATCTAAGGGCTATTCTGATTAAATCCGGCGAATCTGATAAAACCAGATTGTACAGTACATTCATTGATAGATTATGAATTTGGTTCAAGAGTTAATACGCATAAAGCTAATTAAAATTATACCAATATTCGAATAGTTTTTCTAGCATCTTTTAATTTAATAAAATGAAATATTAATTTCGGACCTAATAAATTGATACGAAAAATAAAATATGCGAAATATATTGTGATACCTTCTAGCTTTAGTTATAGAAATAAATAATCATTCAATTTTCAGTGAGAGTAAAAATAATCACCTAAAATACTATACTAGATTGTTTGTTTGCTACTATTGGTTATAAAAAAAAAAAAAAGATATAAAGTCTCATTATTACATTAAATAAGAAAAAAAACATTAAACATTTTAGAAATGCATTAAAGCGACTCAAAAAAAAAAAAAAAACTCCCAGCGCATTGACAGGCGCATGACCTGTTAAATCAACGCGAATAGAGATGCTGGTGAAATGAATTTCTCCAATCGAAATTCTGGAATATAAATGTGCAGAACACAACCATCATATTCCGTGTTTTACTTTCATAAACTCTGTTTCTTGTAAAATTTAATGTTACACTTTCTTTCGATATACCAGATTAAGCCACAATCAAATTGAAAATATTTGGTTCACACTAGTGGGCGGACGGTGTAGTGCTCAGAATTGGGAACGATAATTAGCATGTTACATAAGTTATGCGGGACGAATATTTATGAAGGGTTCGGCTTTCCGTCCACTTTATCAACCAATGGACTATATTTATACAATTATGATCTTCCAACTCTACACTTATTTAATCGAAAAGTGAAGTAATAGTTATTTTACAACATATGTAGTTATCCACCACGCATCTATAGGTACTCGTTACGTTACGTTACGTTACGTTACGTTACGATCCGACTACCAGTAGATTACCATTCGTCTACCCACTCGACCACCTTACGAATATGCATTCTATATATACTTTTCGTAAGTTACTCCATGACATCTTATTGTCTGTAAAAGTAAAAACATTCTATCTTTTTGTGCGAAATTTTGTTGATATATGACTGTTGTATCATAATTGCCCTATAGGTAATAGTGTATAGAGTATATAAAGATAATAAGAATTTATCACATGATTTTATTTATTAAGGAAACCCAATAGTGATTATACCGTAATCTCTAATCCGCAGCGCGTGCAAACTGTAAATTTTAAATAACTGCTCAAATACTGAAATAGGAAAACAAAGTTAACTTTTATAAAAAGTGTATTAGAAATATAACTACGTAGACCTCTCAAATAGGTAAAGCAAAAAAAAAAGTTTTAATCTATTTTGACAGTGTGTCATATAAACTTAAAATTATATAGGATAGGCTACATACATATTGTAATGAACTAATGAACGTATTTTACTTCTCTGAGTGCGATCTTTATGTAAATCTCTATTTTTCATTGCATTATAAGTATGTATGCATAAGTATATAAGTGTAAAGTCCTTTAAACGCAGGGGTTTGGTCTTTTACAATATGGTCCCGCCAAAATACACTAAGAATAATAAAGTCTGCAAAAATGTTAAGGTTTATGTTCCATTCAATTTGAGCATTTACTTCTAATAATAGATACTAAAATCCATACATTCTGTACTAAGTGGTTTAGAAATAACTTAAATGCATGTACATTATAACTTTTGTTTTATATTTAAGAAAAAGAGGTAACTTTTGTCAGTGTTTGTAGGTCCTTGCTTTTATTTCTAAATTTAAAGCATAATAAACACATAATTTTTACTTAAGAAAAAAATAATAATGATTACAATTTAATCAAAAACAATTACATAATGAATGCAAGATTAAATCTTAAAGAAAAATTAATTACTCTTTTTTTTAAAAAAAAAAGAGATATTATATATATCATACATTATAAGAAGATTACAACCTTTAAAAAAATATGACATTATTTACAAATACTATATTTACGAAAAAGGTTATATTATGAAAAAAAATTTTCTACAACACTTTAAACAAACCCCCTTCATTCTCTTGGTGACATGTTTAAAATGAATGTTCAAATATATTTAATATATACAAGTTTGTGTTAAAACCCAATAGTCTAAATACGCGTAAAGAAATTTATTGACCAATTTTCATTCCCCAAAATTTGTGTAGTTTTGTAGAGCTCTCACGATTTTTGAATTCCTTGTGACATGATTTCCATAATTCCAAATATTTTTCTTGACTAATTTCCATGTACCAAGGTAAAAGATCGACAACCGTGTTCTCAAAATATGATTTTAAAAGTTCTTCAAATACTTTGCCGGTTTGACCACCATGTGCACTACCTATTAAAACTGTTCGTGTATCTGAATGGGTATTTGTTAACTTTGACAACGTGTTGCTTAAATTTTGATTTATTTGATGGGATGAGGTATTAGTCAATGTATTAGTTGAATGTAAGGTGGAAAAAACATTTCGAGAAGATGGTGAGACATGATGATTCGATGATGACGATGTGGTAAGTAATGAATCGATTTTTTGTACTATTTGAATGTTAGCACCCGTAGATCTTATGAAATTTAACACTAAAGAATTATAAAAAACTTATTAAAAAAAAAAAAATTACGATAGAAAACGCATATAAAATTTTATAGAATTTATGCTTACAAGGTGTGATTAGAGTAGAAAAACAAGGACCAATATTATACTGTAATTCATGTTCTATAATTTCGATATATCCACCAGGTTTTAATACTCGTATTAACTCTCTTAAGACACCAACCCATTTATCTTCTTGAAGAAATGTAGCCAAAAGACTCATTCGTACAAAGTCAAAGTAATCATCATCGAATTTAATGCCATTTGTAATATCAGATTGAATGAATTCTAAATTTCCTGGTTTTATTTCTTTTGGAAATGCATGAGCAATATCTATACCATAAAATTGAGATTGTGGATAAGTTGTACTCATTTCCAGGAGCCAAGTTCCCGGACCGCAGCTAAATATAATAATGTGTGTTCATTTAATAATAATTTAAAAATTATGAATTTAAGAGTTCCAATCCAGTTAGCCATAATTATTATTATCAGATATCCACTATGCGTTATCCAGATTATCTGGATATCTGATATGTTTATCCGATCTGAATTATCCGGATAATTTAGATACGGATAAACGGATGACGGATTTATCCGGATTTGGACCTCAAGTAAAAAAAAAAATTAAAGGAAAAAAACCTAAAACCTACCCAACATCTAATACTATTGCGGGTTGATGTAATATTCGCTCGATCGGTGACGAAAAATTACATTCCCAAATATGTTTGAATAAAAAATGCTGTTCATGCATTCTATCAATATCTTTATCATTCTTTGGTAAATGAAATTTAGATGGATCATATATTGGTTGTTGCTTTAAAGATTCAGAGTTGATTAACTTTTGTAAAGATTTTTTCTTTGCGAGTTTGCTGCGAAATGATCTACCAGATGGATGAGAGTTACCCATGTTTAATATACATATATGTAGATCAGAATAAGAATTATATTTAATGTAAAAATATTCAAAAGAAAAAAAAATTTTTTTTTTCGTTAATTAATTGAAATGTCAAGAACTGACCTATATATATATATGAGTTCAATAGTAAAGGCTGAAATCAATATATTTGAAAGAAATAATAATACGTGCACATAAATGGGATTTGATTACCATTTACTTACTGCTAAATCAATCTGTCTTTTAATCTGTCTTTATTATCAATATAATGAACATGTTAAACAAAACTGCGGTGAAACAAGCCGCATTTTTATATACTTGAAAGCACATCATTTTTTATTTTTTTATGACATCCTTTGAATAATTAAGGAAAATTTGTACATAAATGGATTCGGCGAACAATTCCTTGTTAACGTTAAATGAAAATGTATTCCGAACGTATCTCTTCACGTGACTCTTTATTTTTAAAAAAAAACCCTAACCGATATATCTTTAAAGAGTTATGAAATTCTCTAATGACAACTTTAGTCAATAAGAATTTCGAAGAAAAATTTTTATTAAACCCAAACGTTTTAATATAACTTATTTCGTTTAAAAGGTTACAATTATTAATTGTTAACTACTTCAAGTACGTTAATTTTTAATATCTTAGCCATAAAGGTCAAATAAAATATATACAAATTAATATATTGATTGGATATATATATATATTAAATATTGTCATTACGTTCAATTTAGTCTAACAGTTGATGAATTTAAAAGATTGCTTTTCTAAACGACCACCTGAAGCCAATTCAAACGATGATAGATTCAAGATTTCGCTTAATATCGAGGCTACATTTGGATTTCAAACAAACAATATACACGCATAACCAGTTTAATATCACAAGAGCATAATGGAAGTGTTCATTAGGATATTTATGGGTATGAATCGAATCCTAAACTTCTCTTTATTTTTCAATTCAAAGTACTCTTATACATTTTTAGATAAAAGTTACTAGTACAATAATTCAATATCTTTGTCCTAATGTTCTTTATGTTAATTTATCGTTCTTTATGTTAGATCGTAACGCAACATACAAACGCAACATATAAACGCAACAATGCCCGTTAATTTAACGAGATCGCCATAATTGTCTCCTATTTTATTATGTAACACAACAGATATAAGAAATCGATAAAATCACATTGATCGTTTATTTAATTTCAATCCGAATATATATTTTATCTATTTTTAATGTCAAATTTGAATCACTAATTCCAAGATTTAAGATTGATTTGTTCAATTAATCACCGAAAAAAAAAAAATCTGGATCAGGTCCAGCATTCATTTTGAAGTCTTATTAATAAAAATTTTTTAAATAATTAACCAAAAATTTAAAAACTTATTTAGTACCAAAATTAAAAAAATTTTTGAGGCGCAAATCTTTTAATATACAATTTATATTTCAGCGTAAAAATACATAGGACCCAAGGCCTCCAAGAATTCTTGCATTTTCTCGCGTCAATTATTGCACCTTAACCTTTAGTTACAGAATTATTCACATCATAATAAAAACACGATATGATAAAACCGCCAGAATATCATCTTTTTAGATCTGTTTCGCTGGACCAATTAAAATTTCCAATTAACTTTTATCATACCTTCACAGTTGGTAACGAAATTTTGCTTGCTATTATATAACAAAAAATCAGTTTCGAATGCATGCTTGACATTGTCTTATAAAGGATGCGAAATTCGTTTATTAAAACAAATAAATTCGTATTACAATCAATGCATGATTTTTTATTTTTTCATTAAACATCATTATTATGTCCATTTTCTCGTTCTTTTCGATTATTTTTCTTATTTGGCGTTTGTAATTGATTCAGTTTTATAGATCTTGGAGTGAACTCTTCAGGATGTCTTAACTTATAAACTTTGGCTCTTTTGCTTAAAATATTGGTCATTCTTTCGGCCCGAGCAACAAAATTCTATTACATGAAAAATGAATTGTAAATATTAACACTTGTAAGTTATAAATTTAGGGCAACAAAGAACATACACTATGAATTAAAAATGTTCGGCATAATAACACCGCTTCTCCAATATCTTCATCATTTGTTGGTATTATTTCGGAAGCCCAATCCCAAATTCCGTACAAATCCCCATTTATTTGAAAAAGGAGATAAAATCTAATCTTCATTCCAATAATTTGGAAAAATGGTATGAAGATAGATTCAAGCTCATTCTGTAAATTTTTGGGAAGGGTTTTATTGCCACATTGTTCGATTATATGATTTTGAAGCTTCTTATGTTGCGATTTTGCAACTTTAATCACTTCTATAAAATTCGTAACCGACTTGTCATGATTGTCCTTGTGCGTAGGACCACTGTTTTCTCCGACACCTGTTTCCCGGGATGAATTCTATGTGTAAGAAAAATCCAAAAAAGAATTAATTTATTTTTATTTTAATCTCTCAAACAGAACGATACACACCCGATACAAGAAGTCACAAGCTTTTCCAACACAATTAGCTCCAGATCGGTTCGCTTTGTCTTCGCGATCAGCATCCGATCGATTTTCACCACTTTAAGCAGACAAATTTTAATAATACTAAACAGAGAAATATTTAAATAGTATATCAGTTTAAATCTTACTATAAAAAGACAGTATGAGGCGTTTTTGCGTAAGGCCCAACGACAAACATATCTACAGTTCTTTCAGATTGGCACTCGCCTGCAAAGCAAGTGACCCACTTATCGCTATTGTAACAAGAAATTTTAGATCAAATACAGTATATTGAATATAATAACAAAATTAACAACATGTAAAGGAACTTACGTATCCTGGATACATTTGCCTACATAAATAGTTTCATCATCGTGAACATTGATATTTCTAAGGTGAGCTTGAAACCTTTTTTTTCATTATCCTGTTACAAAATAAGAATTCCTTAATACACAAAATTTCAAATATAAAAATGAGATCATCGATTATTTAAATTACCTTCATGTTTTCTGCTGATTTTCGCAGAAGATAGTACAATCCAGAAACTCCATAGGCCCCACATTCCTTAGAAAGATGACGAATGCTTATAAGGTCTGACAGCACTAGTGCTTCTAAGAACGACTCGGTTGATTTGCTTATTTTTCCTTTCTCTTCTTTAATGGCACCTTTCAATGCATTTATCAAACGATCGACCTCAGCCTTTGGAAGAAGGTTCTCGGCGCGTAGATTATCCGGACAAGGGTATACGTTATCCTCCCGGAAATCTAAAACGCCCCACCATAGGGGGCTACAACAAAACAAATATTAACATGAGATATTAATATAAAAATTAATAATAAATAGCTTACTCATTGTTTGCAGATTCGTCTTTTTTCTGAACGTTTTCAACAGCTTTTACAGCTGTACAATACTAAATTATAAGAAAGAATGAATCTACCACATATAAAAAGATGAATGAATCTACTACACATAATAAGATGAAAAATACAATAGATAAATCTTTTGTTGGTATAGTTGCTATCATTGGTGGTGGTGTAGTTAGTAACTCTAACTCTGAGCGATTTTTTTTTATAGGGGTATTCTCCTAAAAAGTGTTAATTAGTTCGGCCAATTTATGCACAACTTCTATGCAAAAAAAAAAAAAAAAGAAGAATACTCACCACCAGTTCCTCCGCCTGATACCTTTTGCCCGCAATGGAGTAACTACAGCCAATTACTAAGTCGGAACTACACTCAGGACTTGGGGTGTTAACGGTTTCTTGACTATTTCGTGCTTTCCAATCCGTGGCTAGTTGGTAGTCGGGTCGAGCACCCTAATAACAAATCTAAAATTAGTCCAAACTAAACGCTGAATTAAATCCCACAAGGTCGACCCAAAGTCTTGAACGCAGCCAATCTCGAAGATTTTCTGCGCCCCTGTGGGGCTAAAGCCAGATCGACCCGAAGTCTCATCTCAAAGACTTAGTAAAAAAAAAAAAAAAACGCGCCTTTAGGTATTTTTCAAGTAATTTTACAGCCTGATCAGCCCTTCCATCTTTTTTAGTCTTGGCAATAAGTTCAAGCGAATTAATATAAACTTCTATCTTTTTATTGAAATCTTGGATTTGACATTCGTCCAGATAACCGCAAATGTTCCATTCCGCAAATTTGCGAATAAAATATTGGTGTATGTTGAACATGATCATGATGGTTTTTACCATACCTTAAAATTTTACGCGTTATATAATGCAAATGGCTTGAGCCGAGCCGCGAGCCATACGGCTAAGCCGAGCCGTTTGACGGCTCGGCTCCAGGAATACTAATAAAGTACTGACTCTAAAAACGGCTCTTGACCAATAGAAATCAAAATGATATGATATTCAAAGAAAAGTTGTTACAACTTAGTTAATTTAATGTGTATTTAGAACATTTATTAATTGAAGCACCTAAAAATAAACCATTCAAGTTCACGAATATTATTTTGTTAAGCAATATAATCTATATATTTTTTACTCGTGTTTGCTGAAAATAATTCAATTGATGATGGCACGCATGTGTTCTGTAACGATTTAAGAACGGATAAGTAGAAGATAATTTAGTTAAAGAAGATTTGATGCCGTATTTTCAGCTATCCTGTTAGATGATATATGATTATAATTATGATTATACAGTATAGTCAATTCTCTATATTAAATTTGGCGTTGCGCTAACCCTAAAAAATTTCTCTACTATTTCGCCAGCCAATCAGATTTCGAGATCAGGTGTAAACGCGAAAAACGCAAAAAGTCAAAACAAACCAAAAATCATCCATAAATCAACATTTATCTATTAAACTGCTTACTGCGCACTAACAAAAAGTTTTCCTTACGAAATTTTGGTATTAAAATGCTCTTTTTAACTTAATAGCAAACCCTAACCCTAATTTAACTGCGAAAAATTTTTTTGGCGAAATTTTTTAAATGGCTCGGCTATAGTTTGCAAAACTGATTATGATCGGCTCAGCTCTATAACATTAGCCGTTAGCCGAGCTGAGCCAGCAGTTTGCATCACTAGTTAAAACGTAGTTACAGTATAAGTTTTTTGGTCCCTATTCGGTGCTCGATCGAGGATCATCAAAACATTTGCCATGTATAGGGGTCGTCTAAAGCCATGTACCCACGTGACATTTTCGTGTAAATCAACCAAACGGAGTCGCGAAAAAATTTTGTTTAGCCCAAAGAAGTCAAAAAACAAAAAAAACGCAAGAACATAAAAACGGCATTCTAAACCTATCTTGGGCCATTAATAAAAATGTCGGGAAGGTAATTTTACCTATATTGGTACAAAAACAATAAATATTTGTCTTTCACATATATGTCATATATACATATATACAACCTTTAATTCTAGTGAGTAATCTGCTAAAGTTAATATTCAGATTTTAAATAGAACAATTAGAGAAAAATTCTATATAGTTTAGATATAATTTATATAGTAAATCAAAGGTTATTTATTATTAATAAATTTTAATTATATGAGAAATCTGATTGGCTGTCAGGTGAGGGGGATGGGGTAGGTTTCAATAGTTTACTAGTAAAAATAAATTAGCTGATTTCTGGAAGCCCCTTTAAGTACCTTAAAGTTATAACATTAGGTGATCACTGCAATACTAGACTAAAGATTTAATTACTAAGGGGAGGACCATTTATTAGCTAATATTTTGCTACTAAGAGGCTACAGTTGGACCTCCATAAATGCAACCTCCATAAATGCGATACCTTTCTAAATGCACGTTTTTTTCTTTTCTATATAAGATATTATTAGTGCTAAATACACGTTCTATATTCTGTAAATGCATGTTCTCTTAAATAACATTTTATATCACACTAACCTCTCTAAATGCATGTAGCCAATCAAATTTTAGTATTTAGCAGAAGTTACACGAACTTGACAATCTCATTTTTAAAGCTGCAATTTAATTGGCTCTCTCAAAATACAAACCTGCCTAAATGCACGTTGTAGGCTTGTCCCTACGAGTTGCATATATGAAGGGTTAACTGTACTACCTCTTCTCTATCTGATCATAAATACTGCAATTTGATTGGCTAAAATTATTAAAATTTTAAAAAATTTTAAAACTTAATTATAAATAATTTTAAAACTTTATTATAAATAATTTTTGAACCAGTGGTCCATTTTGGATAATTTTACTACCAAAATGTTTGTTTTAGTAAGACAATTTACAATGAGCCTAAAATCATCAAAATCAAATCACAGAATTCTAAGATCATTATAGATTTGTATTGCTCTAGTTATATTATTTTTGTATATGGGGCATGCCATTTATCACATGATTTTTACCATGAATACATGGTCAGAGGTAGTGATTATGTCTTTATATTATATTAATTAATCAGAATTAGATAAAGTGATCATACCATACATAGATAGGGATAGCTACTAAGTAAAAATATCACGTGATAAATGGCACGCCCCTATCAGATATATTAAAAATTGGAGATTATTTTATAGCGACCTGTCATCATGGCGACACCTTGATCGACCAATCAAAATTGATCACATGATCCACATGATGACCGATGTTAATTGGTCATCACATGAATCACGTGATCAATTTTGATTGGTCACCATATATATTCAAAATTTAAAAAAATAATCGTAATACAAAAATAGCATATACAGTATATTTGAAATTTATTAAAAAAAATAATTGTAATACAGAGGTAGCATATATATTCGATATTTATTAAAAAAATAATTGTAATATAGAAAGGAATATAAAATCTATGCTAAACTAAAACAAGCAAAAAATTCTCATAGTGCTTTTCCATCAATTTCTTGAAGTTTAGCCTTGCGACCATACTTTCCCCAAAACAAACACTGGTTTTCTGTAAGGCGCCAAACGAATCAAGAAAAATTGGCATTGACTTCAACAATTCCGCAGCTCCAATTTTGATGACTCCAATTACGATGACTCCAATTATGACGACTCCAACGATGACAACTAATCGTTAATGATAAAATGCATATCCGAATTAAAAAAAGTTAATTTGAAACAAAAAAAATAAAAAAAAAACCTTCAAAAAAATGAAAAAGAAAACCAAGTGCTCACGTGCTATAAAAAATTATTTGCTATCTAATGCTTACTCCAAACTGCCAACTAAAAATTAGTTAAAAAAATTAAAAAAAATTAAATTACAAAAAAAAAAATAAAAAAAACTTATCCTGCATAGTAAGAAAAATAAAGAGCCTCTCAAAAAAAAGAACCCCAAAAAAACCCTAAAATCCAATAGGAAAAAATAACAAAAATAACAACAAAAAAAAAAACGAAGAACAACGACAACACAAATATATATATATATAATAAAAAGAAAAAAAAACCAAAAAAAATAAAACAAAGTAGAAAAAAATGAAAAAAATGAAAAAAGTAAACAAATCAAAAAAAGGAAAAAAATCAAAAAAAAAATCAATCGAGAAAATCCAAAAACAAAAAAAAACTGAATAAAAATTTTAAAAAAAAGAAAAAAATTCAAAAAAACCTCTGAAAAACGACAATAAAATAAATATAAAAAAAAAAAAGCTCCAAAAAAAGTTTAAAAAAGTCTACAGCTACTGCAAACTGCCAACTAACGATAGTTTCTGATACTAATATAAACAAAGCACCAAAAAAATTTAGTTGATATATATATATAAAAAAAAAATTCTCACACTTGATGTAATGCTTGACGCGGTAGTTTAACTAGTCTAACTTTCTCATGTTTTAATGCTAATCTTGATTGCTGTTATATCATTCTAGCAACGAAGCCCTGGAAATCGCAAAACTCTAGCGACCTAGTAGAAAAGATGTATTAGTTAAAAATGAAAAGACAAGAAGATATAAAAGAAGAAAACAAAAAAAAAGAAAAAAAACCTTCAAGAAAAAAAGCGGGCATGACTTTAAAGCGACTCCGGGCCTAGAAAAAAAAAACAAAAAAAAAAACAAAAAACAAACAAGCAATTATTATTGTTTATATATAATCATTGTCACGGCTGATGCTGAAATTGGCTGATGCTGAAGCTTTGACCTATTTTGATATAAAATTTAAAAATTTTTTTTGGATGTTTTTTTTGCTTTTGTCTTATAGGGTTAGAGTAGGGTTTGGGTATAGATTTTATATTTATAAAGTATATGTGGATTTTAGCAGGGCTTATAGTTTCCAATCGAGACCCCTGAGCTTCAGCTTCAGCCAACTTCAGCATCAGCTGTGACAATCATTAATTTCTAAAATGATTGGTCAATCATATAAGAGTCACTATGGCAACAGGTCACTATTTCCTTTTTGTTTTAAAAATTATTATTATTATTTTTTTTTTTTTGGCTTTGACAGTCTCGTCGGTGCTTTATTTTATATAATACTATTATAATACTTAAATACAATATTACAAATTTACTATACTACAAATAAAAAGCCCGGCATCATCCGGTTGCTTCGTGAGTACCTAGATGCGACCTGTCGCACTGGCTTATGGATAAGCCAGGTTTCTGTGTCAGCTCTGTCAAGAACCAAACCATAGTGGCTTAAAACCACTTTTAATATACTCCTCTATTGCCTTTGTCCAAAGAGAATCAACTTCTCTTTTTCTTGATACTTTGGTATTACCTTCCTTATCGATATTTCGCTTTGGGCCAACTAGCGCTATAGCATTCTTCTTTTTGTCTTTGCCTGAAGAAAACGACCTTTTTATGCTTCTTGTGATTCCTGATCTTTTTTCCCACTCTGTGACCTTTGTGCATTTTTCTCTCCAGATAGAGTCATGAAAGCCGTTTCGTATTGAAAAAAGAAAAATTTTAATAACAATCTTGAGATTCCTTCGCCTGATTCCTCTGGCTCCAAATCTTTAAAGATACTTTTTGGAAGCAGCCCCTTGGCTAGGTGTACTCTAAGCAAAACTTTCTCCCTATCACTAAGCTTCATACCAAACAGGATTTCTCTAAAGTCTTTTAAAGGCACCAGACTTCTTTCATCTATTGAAAGTTCCTTTCAAGCAACCTCTGAGGCCACCGTCTTAATATTTCGCCATGTCGCCCTCAGGCTCTTGCACACCGCTAGGTGTTCAAGAGTTTCCGACACATTATCACTGCATAACTTATAGCTGATATCCTTGTAAATTTCTGGTCTTCGTCTACCCAACTCCTGCAATAATGGTAGCTCATCACACAGAACCTTTAGCCAAAATGCTAAACGTTTACCCCTTGCTATTGAGTTACATTTAACTTCTGATAGTTCTTTCAGGTGCGACCAAAATAATTGCCAATGAAATAGCTCCTTACTATCTTTTTCTCGCTCTAGACTTTTGTAAGTACTCGAGGCCTTCCATTCCGCACCGAGTTGGGTATTCTGTATTCTTTTAATAAAAGATCTTATTCTCGTTTCTACTACGTAGTTTTTCCAACTCAGGTTGCAAGTTAACCAGTCATTCGCTTCTGGTATGATATCTACTATCGTACCCTGTCTGGCTCCCTTTTTCGCGAGAAAGTCCGCCCTGTCATTCCAGCGATTGTTGTCATGACTTTTGACTTTAATAAGCTCCAATTTAATCTGTTTCATTCGCAGTAGGTTCTGAATCTTCATCTGTACATCATAATTCTTAACTTTACACCATCTCGAGATCGCATCTAGGCACCTTTCCCCACCTCTTATACATTCAATTGCAATAGCACTAACTGTATGAATTAAAACTATACTATTAATAGGGACTATTAACAAAACTAGCCAAATAGCTACTAATTCTGGCTTCGAAGATGAAGGCCAGTTTTCTAATTTGGCAAAACCCTCCAAAAAACTCCTTGACCCTTCGCTATCTGTCTGTAACCAACCTGCACCCATAACTAACATACCCTCCTCTTTAAATAAAGAACCATCTGTATAGAATATAAATTCACCCTTCTCTTGACCTAGATTAAATCTAATTTGTTCACCTAATAAATCCCTTAAACTAGGTTCAAATCTCTGCTTATTCAAAATTTCTAGTTCTCTTTGTTCTACTGGTTTTAATCGCACCAGCTCTTCACCAGCTCTCGAGCCAAGTTTCTTTTTAACTTCACTCCTTTTCTCTATAAAGTCCTCAAAAACAGGAACTATTTTTTTGCTTGACTTAAGTGTCGGTCTTGGAAGCTGGGTAACGATGTCTTCCTTACGTACCCACTTCGTACACTTGAGCTTCTTGTTACCTTGTTCATCTTGGCAGTTACATTCCAGAAGGGACATCTCACTGTTTTCAGAGTTTATACTATAACCCTTATACTCTGCAAGAACTCTTTTCTCTTCCTTCTTGATAACTCTGTGCACTTCACCTGGGTTCTCCTTATCTTGAAGCCATATCCACTCTTTGCGTCTATCATCACTAGAGATTAAGCTCTGATTCATAGCAAGCCTTGGAAATTCCTGTGAGCAAGCCGTAAACTCTCCTTTTAATGCTCTTCCCTTGTGGTTTTGGAGAACCTCCTTCTCAACTACAGCAAACCATTTCGCTTTTCTTCCTTTCCTACTAGAACTCTGTGCTAGTAAAAGTTGCTGCCATGATATTAGGCTTTTCCCGTCCTTGGTGATGAGCTGATTAAGATAGAAGATATTGTGTTTTTTGAGCTCTTTAGTTAGGCCTAATGTGTCTGCCTTTTTTAACAGAGCTCTAATTGTGACACCCGATCCTGCAAGGTTCCACTTTTCATTATTGAAATGAAAGTTCAGCCCTAGCTCCTTTGCCTTAAGCAGAACCAGACATGACAAATTACTTTTCCATGATCTATACAGATCCCGCAAAATAGTATTATCTTCTATTTCTTTTGTTAGACCGGCGTTGAGGTAACCCTGTTTAATTCTAATTCTTGCGAGTCCAGACTGAGGGTCCTCTTGGTTCACTTGCTTATACAAAGCTACAATTTGCCTAGCTACCAGTTCATGATCGAGACGTCGATAGCCACTGAGGTCCTTGTGCGTAATAACAAAATTGCCTACAGACCTTTTAACTCCAATTTTGTGTTTGACAAGTTTCAGAAAGGGCTGTTGTATTTTCTTCAGATTCTTTGGTAATAATCTAGAGACCTGGAGCATATATGTTAGCTTCGGTAAAAGGAACATATTATTAATATAAGCACATTGGCTAGGCGTGATATACTTTTTCTGGAGAGCCAAAGTTAGGCTTCCGCATGGGCCTGGGCTATCCATGGGTACCCATGGGTAGTACCATAAGGGCCGGGCCAGAATACCGATTTCTGGGCCCTTAGATAAGGGTAGGCCCCAGGTGCTAAGCCCTTACAAAGCTGGATAGGGCTTGGGTAATGCTGCTTACTGCCCTTTTGGCTTACGGGTACCCGTAAACATATTTCATATGACCACCAACCAATCATAATACAGATGCGTAATACATATGATAATTATTCTTTAAAACTCTAGTCATATTATTAATCGATCTATGTTATCAGTTATATGCAGATGATAATCTGCACACTTATATTTTATGATCTTTTTTTTTATTCTTTGATTTATTTGTTCGATCTATTTTTATTGTCTTTTTTATTAATGTTTTCTTTTACCTGAAAGAATTAATAGTCCGGAACTGGTACTAAGATAAGTACTAGTTCACTTTTTTTTTTGTTTTTTTTTGTTTTTTATATCATTACTAATGTTCTTTTTTTTTTTTTTTAGGTTTTGTGCTTCGCTAGGAAGGGTTAATAGAGACTGGGATCGAGATCTTGAATCTAGAACTGGTACCAAGATAAGTACCAGTTTATATTTTCTTTGTTGTTTTTTTTGTATTAATGTTTTCTTTCTCTTTTGTAGGTTTTGTGTTTCGCCGGGAAGGGTTAATGGAGACCGGATTGAGATCTTGAACCCTTAACTGGTACCAAAATAAGTACCAATTCTTTGTTTTGTCATTTTTTGTATAGTTACTAATGTTTTTTTTTCTTTCATAGTTCTTGTGCTTCACTCGTAAAGGTTAATAGAGACTGGGATTGAGATCTTGAACCTGGAAATGGTACCAAGATAAGTACCAGTTCATATTTTTCTTTGTTTTGTCGTGTTTTGTATCGTTACTAATATTTTCTTTCTCTTTTGTAGGTCTTGTGTTTCGCCAGAAGGGCTAATGGAAACCAGGATTAAAATCAATGCTTTCTTCTCTCTCGTAGGTCTTGTGCTTCGCCGGGAAGGGTTAATAGAAACCGGGTTTGAGATCTTCAACCTGAACTGATACCAAGATAAGTACCAGTTTATATTTTTCTTTGTTTTTTTTGTCGTTTTTGTATCGTTACTAATGTTTTCTTTCTCTTTTGTAGGTCTTGTGCTTCACCGTGAAGGGTTAATGGAGACCGGGATCGTGATCTTGAACCTGGAGCTGGTACTAAGATAAATACCAGTTCATATTGCCTTTGTTTTGTCGTTTTTTAGTATCGTTACTAATATTTTCTTTCTCTATTGTAGGTCTTGTACTTCGCCGGGAAGGGTTAATAGGGACTGGGATTGGGACCTTGGATTCAGAAGAACGTTTTATTAGATTGTAGACGAAATCTTAGCAATACAAGCTTATAAAAAATTGAATTTGTAGTTAGTAGTTTAGTTGTAGTTTATTAGAAGGTTTTAGAATTTGTAGAATTTCGTGAAAATATATTAATTATAAAGTTTATTTAAAAAATTATTTTGCTACAAATATTTCGAAATAAAATGCATAAATTAAAATTCGCAATTGAAAATGACTGATGCTAGTATAAGATTTTTACTAAATTCGGCAAATTAAAAACCAATACAGGTTTTATTGGCAGCTTTAATAAATCTTCTAATCGGGGTTTATTCATGATAGTACAAGTACCAAGATAATTGCAGGTTGTCTTGATCAAATTTCGATTTTTTTGAATTATTTGAAATTTCTTGGCTAAGCCGACTAAGCCGATAAAATTTCATCGGCTTGGTTGGTCGAAAAATTTTGATTGACCAGGATCACTACCCATGGGTAGTTCGAAGGGTACCCGCATCCTAATGGGCTGGGTATGGGTACTAAGATTTGAGTCCTAGGGTAAGGGTAGGGCTCAGAAAGTTGGCCCGTACACAAACGGGTAGGGTAAGGGTATCACTAGTACCCGGCTCTACCCGGCCCATGTGGAAGCCTAGCCAAAGTAGCCTGACGCACTATTCCTTTTGCTCTATTTGTAACTAGCGCTTCTTTTAGGTTGTTTCCTAACTATACCCCTAACATTCTTATGAGGGATTGATTATCTTCGGGTCTAACCACATCTTTATTAACTTGAATGCACTTCTCCTTCTTCTTTAAATTAGAGTTCCATACTAGTAACTTGGATTTACTTCCATTAATCTCAATATTATTAATTTAATAGAATTCTTCTGCAATACATAGAATTTGCATCATTTCTTCTTTATTTTTAGTAATCCAGGAGGTGTCATCCGCAAAAGCAATAACTGTTTGCCTATGTGTATGTTTGTGGTATGAGTTCCTGGACAAATCTGTCGGCTCCTGAACCTCTACTATATAACCTAGATTTTTTTCATTTTAACTCTCACCAAAAGAGGGTCGTAGAAGATGCGCTATGCTAAAGGAGAGATCACCTCCCCTTGATCTATTCCATCTTCAACTGTAATCGCTTCAGAAAGACCCACACCTGTTATAACTCTAAACTTCCTGCTCTCGAACAAGTTTATAATGAAACGAATTGTTCGTTCTGAGACCTTGATTCTTTGGAGGGCTAACTCTAACATTTCATGTGACACTGAATCAAATGCTTTTCGCATGTCCTGGAACAGTACCCAAATCTCCTTCGACTTCTCCTTGGCCTCTTCTAAAATTGCGTTTATGAGCTGTATTGGGTACAAAAATTATTATTAAAAATCTTATAAATTTTAATATTGAATAACTTCTGAACAGTAATTCATTTTAGATTTTTTTTTTTTAAACTTTTGACAATCTTGCTTTATTTATTCAATTAAGCTGTTACGTACAAATATACAAAACAATATACAATCTACTTTATAAAACGGACCGCATCCTGGCTACCACAAAAGCACCCAAGAAGGATTGTCATACTGGTGTTGTCAAGTGAGAGTTGCCAAGCTCGATGCCATGGATCCCACTCTCATCTATAACATGGTACCCAGTTACCTTTTCATAATCCACTCCTTCAAAAAAACTTCATCCTTGAGCTTCTCATAAGATAAAGAAAAAGTAAGAGAAAAATTTTAAAAGAGGGCAAAAACAACTAAACGAGAACCAACAAATAAAACCAAAAACCAAAGAACACACAAAACAAAAAGAAAACAACAAAAATAAGAAAAACAAAGATAAAGAAATAAAAGAAGCGAATATGAAGGTGTTAAAGCGTCTAAAACACTAACAACATTAAAAATTATATAATACTGCATAGGTATAACCTACAAAGTATTATATGTACATATAAGAAACTATGTCTAAAATAATAAGAAATTTATTCACAGGCCCTCTCAGGTCCCAGATCTGACCTTTACTTGTTTGTTATCAAACTCGCTCATGACGTTCTGGTTCCAATCGAGGATGTATTCCCAATTTAAAAGTAAATACTGCCAATCCTTTGGAGGGGTGCCCACTTTTTGGCAAAAATTTTGAAAAAATCCAAACAGGCAAAGACGATACTCAGAAAAAATTTGAAAGAGAGTATAGAAAGATAAAACTCAATTTTCTGTTGTTCCCCATTGTTTTATCACAGAAGACTTCGTCAACGAAGACACTAAGCTTTGGTCTCCACCAAAATTTTATGTACAATGGCACTTTCTGCCAGTTATCTTGTACAAAGACACTCTTGGTTTGCATGCCGAATATAAGAAAGGAGTCCCTAAAGCAAGTAGTTGACCTTTCAAAAACTGTCTTGTTGTGTTAGTCTACAGCACAATTAAGTACCTGCAATGCTCCAACAAAAAATGTTTTGTTTTTTTTCCGTCAGAAATTTGGTTCAAGTAATCGTTAGAAAGAGTTCTGTGCAAAAATAATTCATTTAGATGATTTTATTATCAAATGCTTATCTTAATAAGATAATTCTAATGAGCCCAAAAGCTAGCCCAAAATCGGCAAAATCTAATTACAGAATCTAGAGATTACTATAAATATGTGTTATTTTTAAATATATTTAATATTAAAATAATACAAATCTATGACAATCTCTGGATTCTGTAATCAAAATTTAACGTTTTTAGATTCATTAGAATCGTCTCATTAAGATGAGCATTTTGGTAGTAAAATCATCTAAAATGGATTACTAGTTCAGAAGTTATTCAATATTAAAGTTTAAAAAGATTTTTAATAATATAGTATATACAAAAATAATATAACTAGAGCAATACAAATCTATAACGATCTCAGGATCCTGTGATTGAATTTTGATTATTTTAAACTTGTTGGAATTGTCTCACTAAAATGAACATTTTGATAGTAAAATTATTCAAATTGGATCAATAGTTCAAAAATTATTTAATATTAATTTAAAAATTTTAATAAAGTTTAACTAATCAAAAGTTATCTGCTATTAGATACTGATAATTTTCTGCTCTTCTCCTCTACCCTAAAAAATCAGTTGATATATAGTGCTCCTCTAAGTAAAAGAAGAATATAATAGAATAATCAAATAATATATATATATTACTAAAATTTATATACATCAAGTATAATATAGTTAATAAAATATATAGTATAGGATAGCATAAGATATCTACTTTATATATATAAAGTACTTTTTTTTAATTTTAAAACCTAGCACTCTTCTCTGTAACCCTCTGTAGTAAGTCACTTTCACTATACTCATCTCAAATAAACTGTCTGGTTTGGGTTCGTATTATTTCGCCAACAATCACTTCACTGACATAACATTTTACCGACAAATACTCACCGACAAGTTCATTTTACCGACAGTATGTTTCACCGAAGTTCATTTCACCGACAAGTTTTTTTCAAAAAGCTCCCTAACTTTAGCCCTAATTCTATCTAATTCTACCCTAACGACAATGACCAAATTTACTTTGTTGGTGAAATGAGCAAAGGTGAAATAAACTGTCGGTAAAATGAACGTGTCAGTGAATAATTGTCAGTGAAATGTTATGCCGGTGAAGTGATTGTCGATTAATTGATTGCCACCCGTCTGGCTTGCCTTTTGCTGCCCAAACGACCTCCTGGGTCCCTCCTCCCACAGTATTTCAATTCTCATCGACAGAGCTCTGACTGCTTAGAAAGTTATAGTGATGAAGGCTTTATCTGGCTTGCTTTTTTGCCGCCCAAATATGGGTTTGCACTATATTATTTATACTTCCTGCAGGGATGACTAACTCCTCAGTCCAAGCCCTATGGGTACATAACATAACACAGGAACACCACCATTAAGTTCATACTTTATTGAATCGACCTTACATTTTGTATAATTTCGGTTGTTCCTAATCGGGTTCTGACTATCAAATTCAATTTACTGCCAAGTAGTATTGAACTAGCAACCTTCGATTAGAGACCTGGGAGCATAACTGGGGTCCGTATTATTTCGCTGACAATCACTTCACCGACATAACATTTTACTGACAAATACTCACCGACAAGTTCATTTTACCGAAAGTTTGTTTCACCAAAGTTCATTTCACCAACAAGTTTTTTTTTCAAAAAGTACCCTAACCTTAGCCCTAATTCTACCTAATTCTATCCTGACCCTAACGACAATGACCAGAATTACTTTGTCGGTGCAATGAGCTTCAGTGAAATAAACTGTCGGTAAAATAATCGTTTCGGTGAATAATTGTCGGTGAAATGTTATGTCGGTGAAGTGATTGTCGATTAATTGATTGCCACCCGCATAACTGCTATGCTATCGACCAGCAGATCTATATAAAGTACTAAATTTTGATGCTTATATAATTAATTATAATTGGCTAAATTGTAAAATTATTTCTAATTGGTTAATTAAACATATCAGTTATCAGATTTGGCATATGTAAATTATTTATATATAAAATTAAAATAAAAAATATATAAAATAAAACTGGACTAAACAGTGCACTATGCATATTGTGCTCTCTATTTGATATCTCAAAATTTTACTAGAGTAATCTCTATTGCACTTTTAACAAAAAATGATCCTTTTGCTAGAGATTGTACCCGTTGGGAAAACCTTTACCCAGTTACTATTAAATTACCCAAATATCCAGATAAATTACTATTTTACACAATTGCAAATTCTACCTGGGTACAATCACTATCTTTTGCAATTTTGTACTAATTTTAACCCTAATCCTAATTCTAATTCTAGGCAAAATTAATTATTAGTACATTAGAAGCACAAAATGCACAAGAGCACCATTTAGATTTTCTTATAAAATTACTATAAACTTTGAAGCTATGATATTTTTTTCTTTTATATATTAACTTCAAATTAAATTTTTTGAAAATATAGAACAAAGAAAAAAGAAAAAATTGAGCTTAAAATTGGATTAAAATTTTACTAATTTTATACAAAACAAAAATATAACTTTGCCAAAAACAAATATTTTTCAATTTTAAAATAATAAATATATATAAAAAGCGTTATTTTATGCCAATACCATAATTGATCAATCAAAAGCGATCATATAAGTCATGTGATCACTGATTTTTAAAGAGCAAATCGGTAAACATATGATTTAAAGAACTGATTTTAATCAGTCGATTACTACAAAAATATTGTATAACAAAATAAATAACAAAAAAAAGAGCAAATTTATTATCAAAAAAATCTCCAAAATTTTTTATTTTTTATTTTTTTTAAAAAAAACAACAATGCATCATTTTAATTTATTTTTATTAAATCAGTATTGTATATAATATCATAAGCTCTATATATCCAGTACCAACTTCTTACTTTTTTTAATAAAAAAATGCTAAGGAGGCTTTCAGAAATTACGTAATTTTTTGGTGGGTGGGTGTGGTCCCAAAATATCAGGTTATAATTATAATTCTAGTCAAATTTTTATAATTCTGACCAAAAGTATAAAATTATAAAATTATTAATAACTATTGTTTTACTTAGTGTTCTGCACAGATCAGATCAGACAGTTATTTTAAAAGATCCGGATCTGATCTGAAAACCGAATCGGATCAATGTTCAGATTTGAATTCGAAGCCAAAGACCCGGATCCAGATTCGGATCTGATATAGTTACACAACTAACACGATATAATTAGTTAATCTTATGACCCATTTAAGATTTATTAACCGGGTAAACATGTGCAGTCATTCACAGGAGGTATAAAGAACATTTACCGTTATTAATTTATATGTTTAAAATCGGTGTAAAGGTTTGTAATTATTTAATCTATGAGTATAAAAATATTTTATTAACGGTAAAATTAAATAATTTTGCAAAAATACTTCATTACTACTATACAATCAATTCATCCGCGTTATAAAGGTCATTAAAATTAGCATAACAAATCAAGATTATAAATGCTAATTTAATATTATAATGCATAAAATTATTTCATTCGCATTAATTTTAAAATTAAAGTTAATAAAGCAAGTTCGTATATCAAATTCATAAGATTTATCATTGCATTTATGATGATAGGCCAATCAGAGTCTACAAAATACAACCAATTAGTGTGAACAGATCCAAACGGATCTTCAAATTGGATCCTCTGAATTCGGCGGATTTTATAAATCACGGATCTGATTCGATTTGAAGCGTCGGATCTGGATCAGATCCAGATCTCGGATCGGATCTTGCAGAACACTAGATTTACTGAATCAATTTAGATGATTTAACTACCAAAATGTTTATCTTGCTAAGATAATTCTAACAAGCCCAAAATCGTTAAAATCTAATCACAAGATTCTAAGATCGTTTAACTTTTGTGTAATTTTAATAGTGATTTTTTAGAATTACTAAGTAAATTTCTTTAATATTAAATAACTTTGATCTACTAGCCCGTTTTGAATGATTTAACTACCAAAATGTTCATTTTAGTGAGACGATTCTAACAAATCTAAAATCACTAAATCCTAATTACAGAATTTCAAGATCGATAAAGATTTATATTGTTAGACAAACAATAAACCCTTTATTGATCTTGGAATCCTGTGATTAGAATCTAGCAATTTTGGGCATAAAGGAATTGTCTCATTGAGATGAACATTTTTGGTAGTTAAATCATCCAAAACGGACTAGTAGATCAAAAGTTATTCAATATTAAAGAAATTTACTTATTAAAATTACACAAAAGCTAAATGATCTTGGGATTCTGTAATTAGATTTTAACGATTTTGGGCTTGTTAGAATTGTCACAATAAGATGAACATTTTGGTAGTTAAATCATCTAAATTGGTCCAATAGAGCAATAGTTATTATTAATTCATAAATTGAAACATATGAATATATTTTAAAAATATAAAATTTAATTGGCTAATAGAGTATCAGATGTGGGTGAGTGGGATAAAATTTTGAAATTTATTAGTAATGAAATATTACGTAATTTCTAGAAGCCCTCTAATCAAAAAATACTTTAAATGATTGTACTATAATGATTTTACGACTAAATAGCTCACATACCTATGATAGAGCCCTAATAATAGCAAAATCTCCATGAGCAACAATCTTCCAACCCAAACAGTTTTTTTAATCATTCTAACTTAACCAATTTTTCATAAGATGAAACAAAAATACCAAAAGCCTAATATAACAAAAAAAAAAAAACAAAATCACAATATTAAGATGTATGCCAATATTAAGGCATAAGAAAGCACCAAAGCAAAAAAGCAAAAAAGTACTAAAGCACACAAAAAAGCACTAAAGCTCAGAAGCAAGAAAGTGCTAAAACACTAATACAAGAAAGCACCAAAGCACAAATACAAAGCACCAAAGCAGAAGCACCAAAACAAAGATTCAAGAAACATCCTACCTATATAAGGGTTTCTATGAGGCAACCAAGTTGTAATAGCAAAGCCCAGCACCTATTTTTCTGATATAAAATAAAAAATACCTAAAGAAAAAGAAAAGTTAATACATATAACAAAAAAACAAAACTGTAAAAAAAAAGAACTGATACTTATTCAAAAACTGATCCTACCCCATTTCATGTTTTAGCTTCTGGTTTCAAACAAAGAAATACTTAAAAAAAAGAAAAATTAGTACTAGTAATAAGAAAAAAACAACTATAATAGCAAAAAAGAAAAAAAAACTGGTACTTATTTGAAACAACACAATGAAGTTGTAAAAATGAAGCCTGCCACACATTTCCTTCAATAACAAATAAAAAAGTGCCAAAGAAAGAGAGAAGTTAGTACCTATAAAAAAAAACAAACTAACAAAAAAAAAACTACAAGTATTTACCCAAAAAACTGGTCCAGTTCTATTTTGCATTTCAGCTTCTGGTTTTGAATGAAAAAATATTTAAAAAGAGAGAAAATTAGCACAAGTAAAAAAAAAAAACCACCAAGAAAAAAAAAAGATCAGTACTTATTTAAAGACCAGTACCAGCCTCTAGTCCCATTTTGCATTTTAGTACCAACAAGATTTAAAGAAGTTAAGGTAGTATTCTCACATAGTGCCACTACTAATGCTTTTCCGTTCTCAGAACAAAGTTGATTTCACAAAGTTGATTTCAAATGTAAAGATTTAATTAAAAGAGAAAAGTTAATAACAGTAACGAAAAATAAGAAAAAATTTAGTCGATACTTATTTAAAGCAGCCTAAAGAAAATAAAAAAAAAAAAATAAAAAAAATAAAAAAAAATAAAAAAAAATAAAAAAAAATAAAAAAAAATAAAAAAAATAAAAAAATCTAGATTTACCTGTAAATCTAAATTCAGATTAAATCTGGTACCTGAAGACAAACTATTAATATGATTACCAATCTTAAATATGATTGGCTGATCATATAGGGTTACCATAGTGATGGGCTGCCATTTATAATTTTTCATATATAAAAACATGCTCTAAATAACTTTACTTAGAAAACAAAAGTAGGTTTCTTGTAAAAAAAATATATTATTTATATTAGGGTTCCTCAAATTCAAATCAAATCAAATATTGTGTCTATTTGAATTTGATCAAATCAAATTGACCCTGATTTGAATTTGATTTGATTCAAATATTTGGATTTGAATTTGATTTGAGTTTGAATTTTTAAAAGTAATTTTCAAATCAAATCAAATTTGGCCAGATTTGAATTTGATCAATCAAATATTTGATTCAAATATTTGAAGATCAAATCAAATTGCAGAACCCTAATTTATATACTAAAGTTAAAATTTTGGGTTTTCAATACAGTTGCTTCTTTTTAATCCAGCTCTCTATATACCAAACTCTTGATAATCTAAACTAAAACTTTTAAAACAAATATTATATATATATTTTCTCTAGATATATTGAATTAACATAATAAATTTGCTATTTCAAATTTGAATACAAATTAATTAGTATATATAATCTTTTATTTAAATACCATAGTGCACTAACCAAAGTACCTCTTTTCATATGCTCCGATTTTTGGAATTGGACCTTTTTTAGAACTCTAAAATATATATTAGCTAATTATTTTACACCCCAAAAATGGGCTATCAGCTGATCTTTTTTTATTTCTAACTACTTACAAAACAAAAATTTTATATATTCGGCATGTCAAACCAATTTCTCATCCTTAAAACCAATTTGTTTTTTTTTGAAATTCAGTTAAGTAAGAATAGCCTTTATAAAATCGTATATAATGTACATTATAAATTAATTTATTTTTTATTTTAATATAGATTTAATATGACAACTAATGATTTGTGTTTTCAAACATATATTCTGTTAAACCAATAGTTTTAATTTCAAACTATACTCTAGAACAAGGGTTTGAGTATGAAATCTGTGGAATAAAGTATAAAACAAAGAGAGGTCTTAATCGTTACCAAAGTATTGTATGAAAGTATAATATTCATCGCGAAGAATTATATATACTACCATTAGAAGCAGTTAATTAATTAAGAAGGATCTAATTTATATTATATGTCGAAACTTTGTTTTCTAATATATTATCATAATTTAAGATCTGCTGTTAATAAAGAAGTCCCACAATGTTACGTAAACCTTATGAGAAAATGTTGGAATAAAAATTCAGAAAAACGTTTATCTGCAAAAGATCTTTGCAAAATTTTTGAAAAACGGCAAAATAATAAAGTGTTTTATTATAACTAAATAAATCATCCTGTTCCTGGATACTTTATTTTGAAATTAAAATTATAAACCAAGAAAAAAAATAGGAATCATTACAATATACTAAATAATACCCGGGCAATTAAAATCTTTTTAAACACTAATTCCATTATGATTGGTATACCCAACATTAAATGCTTTGTTAGTAATTTTAATAAATAGATGCCTAGCCTCTTTTAACTTTGTTGTACTGTAGCAAATAATTCTACAATGTACTCAAAACTGCCATTATTATCAGTACTGAATTTGTGCAGCCAAAAATAAAAGACAAATTCTATATTTTTACAGTTAACAAATAAGTTTATTTAAATATTTAATATTTTACATTTTATTAATATATAAAAATACTAATATAATTTATTCTGCTAGCATTATCCATCCTATACCTCCCTTATTTTTATCAATTCTAACTCCAATTTTTGTAGTGATGATCAAGACCAAGTTTTCCACTAGAATGGTCTACCAAAGCAAATTTTTTATAATATTTGAACGCTTATATCCATCTTTTCTGACTTCAACAATACCACTTTATTAAATAAACAATAATAAAAACTACATAATTGTTCAAGAGCATAAAACGAAATAATACAATAATAACAACGCACCATTCACTACTTTTCCAATCATGCTAAAGTCACTAGTTCATATATTCTGCACTTAAAGATGTTTTGTGTAATTTTATAATGATTGAGTATAATTGCAAAACCATTTTGTTTTTTTTTCTTAAGGTGTGTCTTCAAGTTCAAAGAGAAGTTTCAAGTCGAAAGTAATTCATAGACCCAGATTTCTTTTCATTTATGCTAATAATTAAAGAAAAAAATTTCTCAAACACGTAGTTACAATTGAACGAATAAGCATATTAATTGACATCATTCAAAAATATTGTAATATATACTAGTGAACTTTTCATGACCTTTCTTGTTAAACGGCACTTAGAACATAGTAAGTTAATACTTCGAACTACAAGCAATGAATCAATAAAAAAATATATTACAACTTAGCAAGATTAAACTTCTGCACTTTAAACAACTTTTCGAACTTCAGCTCTCATTTACTTTTTTTGTTGAGAGTTAATTAGCGTCGATTATTTAAACTGGGCATCTAATTGAATATTGATTAGCAGGAAAGTATTATCTAAAAAATTTTTTTGTCAATGTGCGATCTTAACAACTTTGTGGGGTTGTAAGAGCCAATCAAATTCAAAGAATTCGATTGTAGAATGAAAATTCTTTCAGATAGATATACTACACGAACTGTCAACTAACTGACGCACCTATTAAAATTTATGATATGATTGGATATCAACTGATTGACGCACCCTGTTGTATAACTATAAATTTTGGGGTGCGTCAATGATCAGCAGATATTCCAAAAATCAGAGCATATGTTTAATATCTTCTATTGCAAAATACCTGGTACAAAGCACAAAATCACTATTAATTAAATATAGATTTTTTTAAATTTTTAAACTGCTTATTGTAAGTGTGAAATATGTAAATGCTTAAAAATTTTTTTATTGTAGCACAGACTCACTGCTATATAATATACTTAGGTCTTTTGTGAATTTTTTGGCAAGTAGATTGCATTAAACCCCAGGTCTTTTGGTTAGTGCACTATAGTAAATTTATTTTGTATTACAAATAAAATTTATTCTATATAATTAATTAAAACCAATGTTCTAACCCAAGTAGTTAATAGTGATCTAATAGGTTAGATATTTAACCTGGGTTATAATCAGGTTAACAAGTTATATAGACAATTAATAATACTGTTTTTACTAATGGCTTATATGTATAACACACTTTTAATATTAACAATTTTTAATATTAAATAAATTTAAAATAAATAAATAAAATTGTAATAAATGCAAATATTGCAAAAAATAGTATAAACAGTTTTTCTTTTTTTTTTATTTTATACAATACATATTATGGTATATAGCAAATTATATATTAAATGGGCTTATTGATCCAGAGCATAGCGGAGGATCCTCAATTTCTATGCATTAAGTGATACAAAAATTACGTTTTTGATGCACTTAGCTCCTAAAAAGTTGCTTTTTTGATGCATTAGCATAAACTTTATGAAGACCATATCAGAAACTTAATTTAGAAATTTTGTTTATCCGCACGCATGTTCAAATTTGTTAATTTAGTGTAACAAGATATGCATATTCATGCATTTGTATAATGAAATAATCATTATATGATATGCTTCAGATCTAACAATGCCACGCATTTTTCTAGTTTAATTTTTTTAATTTTAATTTTTTTTTAATTAATTGATGATCCGCACATAAACCAGTGAAATTTATTAATAAAATTTGAAGAACATTTCGTAGATCATTTATAAAAAGAAATATGAATGACAAACTTTATTTAACGATAGATGCACAAAAATAACAATAAACTTGTATTAAAAAATTGGTGTACCCGATCCCTCAAAATCACGAGAATCAGATTTTAAATTTTTTTTTTACCAAATTTTGATTGTTAAAAACTTTTTATTAAGGAAACGCCAGATTCCGACCTCCCAAAATGCTATAATTTACTAATACGAGTATACTATTGAAATAAAGTTTTTTACTATTTATTAAAGATACTGCTGACCAACATGATTGTTTTTTGTTTATGATATGTCGCATATCGCCCTATCCAGTTTTGAATCGTTGAAACCCTTGGAACTTCACTTTCTTCTAAACTACCCGCTTTTACTAGTTCAAGCAATTCATTATACATCCCTTCTGCAGTATATCGATAGGACCCCGAAGAATATATGTAATACTGAGATCTGGCTTTGTATAGACTTATATATAATTTTTCCATATATCGTATGTTTAAATTTGTATAACCAACTGGTAATTTTTTGAAAAGTTAGATGTTTATTTGTATAACAAAAACGATCTTTATAACAAGTACGATTTTTTTTTGTATAACGATACTATATATACATCAGGAAAATTTTTAAGTAGATATAAATTGATATATACCGTATGTTGCAGCTACCTTTTTTTGCCGATTTTTAACAAAAAAAAACCGTGGGTAGCTTATTTACTATTTTAAGTAATTTAAAGCACAATAAAAGAGTAGCTTGTTTTTGAATACAAAACTTTATTAATTGATGATCCGGATAAGATCGGCACTATTACTATATTGGGACAATAATAAATTTTGGGGATAAGTACAATATAAATTTTTATTATATGCTGAAATCTGAGCGGAGTCAAATGAAAAGTAATTTTTTTATTAAGTTAACGATACATGTCGATTAATTGAAAGTTGTAGAGCTCGACGAGACGCATCTAACGGTGGTTAGTTCATCCAAATCGGCCCAGTGGATGGCGAGATATTATTAAGAAACGATTGGCCGACTATGTAAAATCTCTATGTAAACAATATTTGTTTTACATAGAGATTTTACATAGTCGGCCAATCGTTTCTTAATAATATCTCGTCATTCACTGGGCCGATTTGGATGATCTAACCACCGTTAGATGCGTCTCGTCGAGCTCTACAACTTTCAATTAATCGACATGTATCGTTAACTTAATAAAAAAATTACTTTTCATTTGACTC
>QKWP01000659.1:0-14238 GCA_003550325.1 Gigaspora rosea
GAATATTGAAACTTTAGCAGTATGGATGTAACAATTGTTTTCTAATACAATATAACAAAAAATTAACAAATAACGATTATTACGTTTATTTCAAGTTCTCCCAATATTAAGAAATGATGAAATAAATACTTGTAACGGCCAAATCAGTTCTACGGCAAAATTAGTCCCGGAATTGTGCAACAGGATCAAGGCGCATAAGAAATATGAGATTATAGTAATATTTAAAAAATTGAATAAAAGTTTTTTATTGTATAACTTTATAATAGAATTTAAGTAATAAACCAATAATTATAAGCAATAGATTTATTAAAGCAAATATTTTAATAATCTAAATATATATATTATATAAGTAATAGTTTGGTTTAATTAAATTATCTAATATAGTACTTACCAAGAGGAATTGTAGTAGAATCTATAGATTTACTTGCCAGTGCTTCTAATATAGTATGATTGATTAATAAAAGATTAAATAAATAATACAATATAATTTTTAAAATAAGTACTTTTAATAGCATTTGATATTTTCTGAATATTGATAATTTTGCTAGTATACATTATATCAGGATGTTTTGGTAAAGTAGTTTGTAATCTTTGATCATTTTATCAGCAGCTAAGAATTGCTTTTTAATGATATTTTCATCTTCATTATCTTTATTATCTGCATCTTCATTAGCTAAGTCTACATTATCTGATTGTTTTATTATATAATTCCAGTTATTAAGTGTATTTTTAATTTTATAAGAAGTAGGCCGTTTTTGTGGATCAAAATTCATGCATTGCTTAGCTAATTTAACATAGCATTCAGGAGTTCCAGGTGCAAATTCAGGCCGTAATCCAATGCAAATTTTTACAGCAAGTTCTTCATTAAATTGATAACCATCAAAGGGTCTTTGTCCAGTTGATATTTCTACCATAATGATCCCAAAACTATAAATATCAGCAGCTTGTGTAAACTTTTGACCTGATAAGACTTCTGGAGCAACATAAGGCATAACTCCATAAATACAATCTTTTGAATCATTTTCATTATATGTTTTAGACAAACCCATATCTGAAATGTAAGATTGTATAACATTATTAAGACCTTTATCTTGCAGGATATTACCACTAAGGAAGTCTGCATGAATATACTCTGCAACATGAATATTGTATAAATCATTTGAAATATCGCAAAGTAGCTTTAATTTAGTCTGCCAAGTAAGCTCTCGAAAATTTTTACTTAAAAACTTATAAAGGCTTCCATTATCTGCGTATTGAAATGCCATCAAATATTCATTTGTTTTTGTATTTTGAGCCAATCCATAAATTTTAAGCTTAGTACCCAAGAGTCCACATTTTGCAAGATTTTCAAACTTAATAAATTTATATAAATTAGTTCATTTTAATAAACTATACAATTATATAATAATGATTTAACTTACTTCTTTCAAAAAATCATGATTTTCTTTAAAACCAGGTAAGGTCTTGAGAGCAACAGTGCTCGATGGTTTGCGCGTTCTCATATATATATAGTTGCCATTATCTTTATTATCATCGTTAAAATGTTGTCATCATCATCCTCATTATTATTAACAGCAACATCAACATTATCTGTTTTCACAATTTCCTTGATCTCTCGTATACCATCTAACCAGGTTGCAGAAAATATAGAGCCAAATCCTCCTTCACCGATTTTTTCAATATTAACTAGCCTATCAAATGAAATCCACTCAATCATACCTTCATAAATATAGGTTCTAAGTTGAATCGCTTTCATGCAATTGTCAATCTTTTTATTTCCACTTGTCCATCTTTGAATTGTTATATCAGGATCGCATGTCTGACACCATGCTTTTTGCGTATTAAATTCATTACAATTTACACATTTTCCATATTTAGAATTTCTATAAATAGTTATAAAAGATATATTTTACATTCGTATGATTTTAAACTTTATATTAAATGTAATTAATTTTATACTCACCGACTAAATTAATGCGTATGAAATGAATTTGAACGTAATGGTAAATAAGTATTTATGAACTTGTTTTGTGAACTTGTTTTGCTGTTTTTAATTCCATTGATTAATAAATGTTCTTTATACTCACGCACTGAATGAAATGATTAATGCAAATGAAATGAATTTAAACGTAATGGTAAATAAGTATTTATGATCTTGTTTTGTGAACTTGTTTTGCTGTTTTTAATTCCATTGATTAATAAATGTTCTTTATACTCACTCACTGAATAAAATGATTATAATGCGAAATGCGAATGAAATGAATTTAAACGTAATGGTAAATAAGTATTTATGATCTTGTTTTGTGAACTTGTTTTGCTGTTTTTAATTCCATTGATTAATAAATGTTCTTTATACTCACTCACTGAATAAAATGATTATAATGCGAAATGCGAATGAAATGAATTTAAACGTAATGGTAAATAAGTATTTATGATCTTGTTTTGTGAACTTGTTTTGCTGCTTTTAATTCCATTGATTAATAAATGTTCTTTATACTCACTCACTGAATAAAATGATTAATGCGAATGAAATGAATTTAAACGTAATGGTAAATAAGTATTTATGATCTTGTTTTGTGAACTTGTTTTGCTGTTTTTAATTCCATTGATTAATAAATGTTCTTTATACTCACTCACTGAATAAAATGATTATAATGCGAAATGCGAATGAAATGAATTTAAACGTAATGGTAAATAAGTATTTATGATCTTGTTTTGTGAACTTGTTTTGCTGCTTTTAATTCCATTGATTAATAAATGTTCTTTATACTCACTCACTGAATAAAATGATTATAATGCGAAATGCGAATGAAATGAATTTAAACGTAATGGTAAATAAGTATTTATGATCTTGTTTTGTGAACTTGTTTTGCTGCTTTTAATTCCATTGATTAATAAATGTTCTTTATACTCACTCACTGAATAAAATGATTAATGCGAATGAAATGAATTTAAACGTAATGGTAAATAAGTATTTATGATCTTGTTTTGTGAACTTGTTTTGCTGTTTTTAATTCCATTGATTAATAAATGTTCTTTATACTCACTCACTGAATAAAATGATTATAATGCGAAATGCGAATGAAATGAATTTAAACGTAATGGTAAATAAGTATTTATGATCTTGTTTTGTGAACTTGTTTTGCTGCTTTTAATTCCATTGATTAATAAATGTTCTTTATACTCACTCACTGAATAAAATGATTAATGCGAATGAAATGAATTTAAACGTAATGGTAAATAAGTATTTATGATCTTGTTTTGTGAACTTGTTTTGCTGTTTTTAATTCCATTGATTAATAAATGTTCTTTATACTCACTCACTGAATAAAATGATTATAATGCGAAATGCGAATGAAATGAATTTAAACGTAATGGTAAATAAGTATTTATGATCTTGTTTTGTGAACTTGTTTTGCTGCTTTTAATTCCATTGATTAATAAATGTTCTTTATACTCACTCACTGAATAAAATGATTAATGCGAATGAAATGAATTTAAACGTAATGGTAAATAAGTATTTATGATCTTGTTTTGTGAACTTGTTTTGCTGTTTTTAATTCCATTGATTAATAAATGTTCTTTATACTCACTCACTGAATAAAATGATTATAATGCGAAATGCGAATGAAATGAATTTAAACGTAATGGTAAATAAGTATTTATGATCTTGTTTTGTGAACTTGTTTTGCTGCTTTTAATTCCATTGATTAATAAATGTTCTTTATACTCACTCACTGAATAAAATGATTAATGCGAATGAAATGAATTTAAACGTAATGGTAAATAAGTATTTATGATCTTGTTTTGTGAACTTGTTTTGCTGTTTTTAATTCCATCGATTAATAAATGTTCTTTATACTTACGTGCTAAAATAACCAACAATAAAAATATATTTAAGAACTTATAATTAGATTAACAATAATAGATAATCTTAAATGCTTACTCCCTAATTGTTAAAATTGTGTAAGAGATCTTATTTTAAATAATAAAAAACAAATAAAAATTAACATAATTAACATACTTATGGATCCATTGAGAAAATTTATTATAATTTTCTTCTACGCCAATTCCATATCTGTAACAAATGGCAGTCTTCCAAATTCCCATAGGATTACCTTTTTCCGCAGATTTCAAATAATATGTAAACACTTTATGCTTTTCAACAGCAACACCGATTCCTAAATAATAACAATAACCAGCTTGATAAATTCCGTTAGAATTATTCATTTCTGCCGATTTTTGATAATATGCAAATGCCTTTAGTTCATCCTTTTCAACACCAATTCCATATTTATAACAATGTCCAAGCCTGTAAATTCCGTCCGGATCATTCATATCTGCCAATTTTTGACAACTAGCGATACTTAGTTGATTGAAATTATCGATTAATTTAGTCAAATTTTCGTTTGACATTTTAATTTATGAAAAAAAGAAATACATCGATGTTGTAAAATTTATTACTTTGTATTGGTTATATAACATAGTCTAAATTATTCCTGTACAGCATTCAACGATACATGTAGTACGTACAGTCCGTATATGTACGATAAATACATTGATGATAAGCTAAATTCAGTAGCGGCTTATTTTAAGTTTCAGCAGCATGCATAGAATACTTACTATTAAGTATATATTATTCTTGGCATATTATTCTATATATAAAGTTTGAGTTCTAGATCCTTCACTCTATTGGGATTGATAATTTAAGAAAATTTACTTTTAAAGTGTTACTATTAATGCTCTAAAATCTGGTAATGTCATGAGAATTTGGAAAATTGTCTTTACGGAATTAATGATAAATATGCGGAATTAATAATAAATATACTTATTGTGTTGAAAAGTAGTTTTAATTTTTCAAAAATTTTCATCATACATTTGATTTTAAACAATAATTCTTTAGAAAGTATAATCAATTTTATGAATTATAAAAACCATTGATTGCAAAAATTCTATTTAAACAATATGATCAAAAATTGATTCGTTCTTTTAGTCCGTAAATACGTATAAAAAGTATAGAGCATTTATTAATCAACGTATTTTAAATAAGCTACGTATTCATGTCCATGAATACTTACTATTTAATTTCATTTTATTGCATTAAGAAATGAGCATAAAAATAAGCATAAAGAATATTTATTAATATAAGTAATCCAGTTTAAGGCATTCGGTTTATTGTTACGTAGCAATTATTATTCATTACATATATTATTATTATTATTATTTTATTATATAATTATGGCACTTTACATTCTTACTAAATACTTCACAGATAGATTATTTTACTTATTACATTTATTATAAGAAGCAAAGGTATTTGGAGTTTGATTATAGTCGGTACCCAGTTAAGGGCCTTTCCATATTCAGTGATCTACCTCCTTTGCTTTTCGTCTGATTTTTGTCTAATAGTTGAGTTAAGGTAGGTAGTTGATGAAGGGATATCATATTAAGAGATTTTTATGTTTTTTTTTTTATTGTCATTTTTTTTATTGCTCCTGTTGAGCCAAACCTGATTTCGAACTTTTTAATAAAGTGCCCATCTCACAATCAAAAATATCTAACCCTTCACTCAACCGCAATTTTTTAAAAAATTTTATCTTGTACAAGCATGTTCTTGTGAACAAGTTCTGAAATAGGCCTCCGCAAAAATTACTTGTACAATTTCAGAATTTTTGGAGGCTATAAAACCAATGTTATGCAATTGATGTTTGAACCGAAATTGGCATGTGTAATTAGCATGATATAAACCTACTTTTGGGAAACATGCTTCATTTATACTACACGTGCGCTTGCTGCTAGCAGCAGGCCTTCAAAGTCAGACAGGTACGGGCCTGAGGGCCAGGCCTGAGCCCGTACCTGTCTGACTTTGAAGGCCTGCTGCTAGCAGCAAGCGCACGTGAGGTATAAATGAAGCATGTTTCCCAAAAGTGTGTTTATTATGCTAATTCCACATACCAAAGTATCAATTGTATAACATTGGTTTTATAGCCTCCAAAAATTCTAATATCGCACGGGTAATTTTAATATGCAAAATTATTTAATAAAACACACGTACACCCTAATTGACCAAAAAAATTGTTGTGTGTGATGTTACACAAAATTGATGTATTACATACGTATGTTTGTACTTAAAAATGATTGATTAATAAAATTGATCACAATGCTATTTGATCTATATAATGGATTAAATTCTTATTCTACCCTGAATTGCGATTTTTTTCCATAGTCATGAAACTACAATTTTATATATGATTTTATATATATAATTTTATATACGATTTTGATATATGACTTTGATATATGTACAATTTTTGCGAAATTGAAGAATCTACAATTTTAGAAAAATCAGTACAGAATGATGTATATATGTGTATAATTTATAGCTCTACCAAGACTCATATTTGCATACTTTTTTTTAAAAAAAAAATAAAGATAAAATTATCTTACCATTAAGAAGCACAAATAATATCCAATCCACAAATATTCAAAATGTTCCAATGATATTTTTTTTAAAAAAATTTTAAAAATTTATATATAAATATATAAATATAGTTTAATTAAATTAAAAATTATAGTTACCTCCAATGTTCTACCTCCTACTCAGCATGCCAGAACCTATCTGGCATGCTACTAGAATTAGTAAATTAATATGGCAAAAAAAATTCAAAATTTACCTATAATAATTAATAAAAAAAAACAATTATAATATTAGTAAATATTTAGCACTAATATTATTATTTTTATACAAAATACGAGTTTATGAGTAAGAAAAAAGTGAATTTTTTTTTTATATATTTAATAAAAGTCTTAAGATTATTGTTATTGGTTCAAGTTGACAGAAGTCAATTAGAATAAAAAGATAGCTAAACAGAAAATACCAGTAGTAATTTGGCCAGACTCAGAAACATAGCTATTAATCTTAATCAGGCATGTGAAAAAACTAAGCCTGTGTATGAAAAAAACTAAGCCTGTATAAATTAGTGCATAGAGCCAGATAAGTACAAATAGTTGACTATTCAGGTTATTGATTAATCACTAATAATTTCCTATTACATTCATATTTTTAACTATATATAATCCTGCTATTTTGTACAGTATAGAAGACTACTGGCTAATAAATTTAGCTAATGATAGTACAGTCTGACCTCTCTATAATCACCAAGTCTGTCATGCCCTATTTTGCTGATGTATAGAGGTGTGACTATAAATAAATACCTTGTCATAGTCATGTGACCAAAGGCCAATAAAATATTTGCGCATATTTGAAATTATTAAAAAATTTAAAATGTTTGATAGTGAATAACTATTAATCCAGTGGATAAAACAACTATTAGAGTGTTTGACTCAATGAGATGATTCTAAAAAGCCCAAAATCATTCAACAAATCCTTAACAATCTCAGGAGTGTGTGATTCAATTTTACTGATTTTGGGCTCATTAGAGTCTTCACATTGTGACGAACATTTTGGTAGTTGTTTCATCCAAACCGGACCACTGGATCAAAAGTTATTTGCTATCAAACCTTTAAGAATTTTTAATAGAATATTTAAATAAACATAAATATGAATATTGGCCAATCAGATTTTATAATTGATATTTAGTCAAAATTGGTGACTATAACGAGGTTTATTATTAATAAAATAGATAAAAAATCAAAATTTTTTGGTGATAGTGATTATAAGTGATATGTGACTATAATGAGGTTTTTTACTATATTTTAAGTCTGTCGCACAATATTGGGTGCTTATATAGAGGTGTGACTATATGGGGGTCAAACTGTAATACCTGGCACAACTATTATAGAGTATATCCTGTTTTAGTTTATATATTGTATGAATATGTACTACAATCTTTCAAAAAAATTCAATAAAGTTTAATATAGTATTTAATATAATAGCTAGAGATACCCAAATAATATTGTATAATATATGCATGCAATGCTTTCTGATTTTTTTAAATACCTTATTTAGCCTGTACTAGTTCTACTAGTTTTTGATCATATTGAGTTAATGATCAGCTTGTCAATGGAGACTTTGTTGCAAATTATATGTAAATTAGATTTAATATTTTATAGTAGGTCTTTAATATTTTGTCAAATACAGGTATTGTAGAATAATTTTATAGTTGCCAATAAATCAATAATAAATAACAATAAAGTTGATTAAGAAGTATAATATTAGTTAAAGAGTATAATTATATATTGTAACAAGAGAAAAAAAGTAAAAGTATAAGCAGAATAGTACAGTACAGGACATCCAATCTATATATAGGCACCAATTTTGGGTGCTTATATAATCAATTCTAATTGGCTAATTTTTGTGTAATTGATTTTGATTGGCTAAAAACTATATATGTTTTCTTTTTTTTATATTAAATGCCAATTTTTTAAACTCATATAAAGTTTAATATCTTAAAACTTTCTTAAATTAAAAATAAGAAAATTTCTCTGACAGAAATGTACTTTATCTAAAATCTATCAATTTGTCAAAGGGTTTTTTGATTTAATTTTTTTAAAAAAGTTATACCAGTTTAAAGTTTTACTAATAATAAGTAGATATCTTTTACTGTCTGGTACTGTATTAATTCTAATGATTTTTGGAATTAATGTTATACAAGTATTTACTATAAATTTCCAAAAAATAAGCTACTTTTACCCTCTTGGTTTTGAGCAAAAAACCTAAAAACTTGTTTTATTTGAAACTATACCACTTGCTTTTTTCAAACCAAAACAATAATAAAAAATTTTTGTTTTAAAAATAAGCTATTTTTCAAATCCATGCAACATATAATCATGCAATCATAATCACTACTATATTAGTGAATAAACAAGTTTCTATAACTTATTATTTTCTCAGAAAAATAATAAACATTACTAGAAACTTGTTTTTTTTACTATTATGACATCATACAAAGTAAAAAATCTAAGAGTGTGGTATTTTAGAGAAGTTGCCAAGGTATCAGTTCGAATCCCACTATTGACGCTTTGAATAGGCCTGTGTTCAGTAACTATGTGGCTCAGATCGGTTGGGTTGCAAAAACCTTTTACCTTGGTTCCACTATTTTGAATAGGATCTATAGCGCAATGGTGTTATTATTATACTGCAAAATCAAGAAAACCGGAGAAATAGAAACCATTTGGCAAGTCCCGAGTTAGGAGATAATAGTGAAGGTCTATGATAGCACTACCAAAAGAAAGTAGGTGGCCAGGATCAGAATGAATCTAATAAGGGCAGGCAGCTTTGTTGTTAAATCCAAAATACTGAAATGGAATGGAACACAGAAGGTATTTGGTAGGCATTTGGTGTGGGGTAAAGTAGCCCCTAGGCTTCGATGCCACATAGGGTTGGGCCCCACAATATCTGCATACATCAGTGTGTCAGGTATTAATAGGAAAAGCAGGGACCAGAGGGTTTAAATAGACAATTCCTGTAGTTGGGTTGTAGATATGGCAGCTAGTGTAAAACCTTAGGGCAGACTACTTAAATTAGGTACCAAAAGTGCATGTATGGCTAGTTGTATCCTTATCTTTGTAATAAATATTAGTTATCCGATATATCACATGTAAATTTTATACATATGAAATTTTAAAAAATTATATATAAAATTACTATAAACTTTGAAGCTTTAATGTTTTTCAACCTATATATTAATTTAAAATTAAATTTCGCGATTATATAGAGCAAAAGGAGGTAAATAAAAAAACCTTTTCTGCCAAGTCACAGTTTTGTTATCTTTGTACAAATTGAAAATGTAACTTTGTCAAAGACAAATATTTTCCATTTTTAAAATTATCAATATATATAAAACTATGCCCTGAACAACTTTACTTAGGCGATCTTCGTAGGTTACCTTGTAAGAAAAATGGGTTGTCTATGTACAAACGTTAAAATTTTTAACTTTGCAATATAAAACTTTTTTTCATTAGGTAACCTACTTTGGGCACTTAAGCAAAGTTGTTCAGCATGTAATTTTATTTATATTTAAAGTTAAAATGTGTTTTTTGGTCATTTACTAGGTGAAAAATAGGGTCGAAGTTAGAAAAAAATTTTTTTCCAAAAAATTTTTAAAAAAAAAAATTTTTCTAATTTTGATCCATTTTTCACCTAGTAAATGGCCAAAAAAACGCATTTTGACCTCAAATACAAGTAAAATTATGTGCTGAACAACTTTGCTTAAGAGTAGGTATTTTATGTGATCTATATATAGTAAAATAATAGGCATAGCTGCAAGATATAGATTATTAGTACAACAAACTAAAAATAGTAACTTATTGTATATCAGCCAATCAAATTATTACATTGACTACGAACAAAAATTAAATATCTTTCAAATTATAACAATTTTTTTTACTTTAACTAATTTTTACTGATATAGTAATAAATAATTATATAATAAAATACTTTTTACACTCATTATATGTATTACAATTAAAAATTTTAGCCTTTTATAATTATCTAATTTGACTATTACCCATGTTTTAATATACTATATAATCTATAAATAGATCTATTAATAAACGCTTTTTTTTACAAATAGTCTCTAGCTAGCCTCTAAAAATTTCTAAACATTATAGTTTTCGCAATATAATTAATTATAAACAGGTGATTGAAATCGTTATCTACTAAATTTTTTTTAAAAAAATTATTATTTAATAAAGTTTGCTTGTAGTGCATATTTTTGAAGCCCAATGCGGTAAAGTTAACTTTGTCTTTTTTCTAAATAAACCTTTTTAAACCAACTTGCTAATAGAAAACAACTTACCGTTGAGTACACGAGCCTTTGAACAATCAAAAAACATTTTTTTTGATGATATTAAACTATTGACGAAAAGTTTTTAAACATCATGAGTTTGTTAAAGCTTTTATAAGGGCTGAGTTCTGTGATCTGCACGAAATTATATATGTGTAATGTGACATAAAATACCTACCCTTAAACACCCAACTAGGTTACCTAATGAAAAAAAAGTTTTATATTGCAAAGTTAAAAATTTTAACGTTTGTACATAGACAACCCATTTTCTTACAAGGTAACCTATGAAGGTCGCCTAAGTAAAGTTGTTCAGGGCATAATTTTACATATATTTATGATCTTAAAATTAGAAAATTTTGTTTTTGACAAAGTTACATTTTCGATTTGTGCAAAGATAGCAGAACTGTAGCTTGGCAGGAAAGGTTTTTTTATTCACCTTCTTCTGCTCTATATAATCGCGAAATTTAATTTTAAATTAATATGTAGGTTGAAAAACATCAAAGCTTCAAAGTTTATAGTAATTTTATATATAATTTTAAATTTTCATATATATGAAATTTACATTTAATATTGTGTAACAAATTGGATGGCTGATATTATATCTCTATAACTCTAATAAAAATCAAGACCAAGGCACCCGGCCTCTAAACTTTAAAAAACAAAGTAAAAAATCTATTGTATATATGCACATTTAGTATAGACAGTACCTACTGTGTAGAATGTAGTTTAACATTACACAATTTATAAAAAATTTTTTATACTATTTTAAAGTACTTCAAATATCTTGTATTACTCACTTGTATTATAAAATAATCACAAATAAGTTACAAACTTAAAACAATATCTGTTAAAACCACAGCCTTAAGTTTTTGCTTCAAATAAAAAATAGTAAGAAATGTATAGAATACTAGTAAATGGGAACCATTGTAAGTCCTGAGCAAAATCATTTCTATTTTAGCTTTTTGTTTTTTTGTATGATTTTGGTTTAAATAACACTGGTTTTGGTTCAAATAACCTAGTTTTGGTTCAAATAAACCTGTCTTGGTTTAAATAAACCTGATCTTGGCTTAATTAACCCTAAACTTGGTTTTTGAACTATCAAAAAAACCAATTCTTGGTTCAAAAACCTCAAAAAACTCTAGTTTTGTTAAAATAAACCTGGTCTTGGTTCAAATAAACCTAATTTTGGTTTAGATTTGTTTAATGAACCTGATTTGATATAAGTTACCAAATTAAGGTTTGTATAATATTATATAACATTAGCAGTGTATAATCAAAAATTATTTTTGCGAAAACAATATACTGGCTTTTTGTGTAATATACTTGTATCTTGCCCAATTATATTATGATATTGTGTTATACAAATATGTGTTGATAAGCTAAATTAATTCATCTGCCAATGGTTTCGGCTGTTTCTTGGTTGGGAAAACCACGAAGAATAAAGACAACGGCCCTCAAGGAGACAGACAGAAATTTCAGTTGTGTTTTTAATATTTTTATTACAAATGCATCAGAAACAATAACTTTGTATTACTTTACCTAGAAATTAAGCGTCCTTCGCTATGCTCAGGACAATTAATAATTAGTTTTATAAAATTTCACCATTTGGGTAGTAAAAAGCAGTAAGAGATTTGGTGAAAAAAATCATAAATTAAAGATCTTGAGCTTTTAATACTTGTTTTATAAAATATTAGTTATACAGTTGTTTCTTTATATAGTTACCTTCATATAATCACATCATATATAATCATATTTATGTTTAGGCCAAACTATAATTAAATTTATAAAAAAAAACCTCTATATATAGCACAACTTCTTATAAGCATATTTTTAAAAAAATCTATTATATGCCAAACTGTATGATTATATGAGGAATAACTGTACTAGTTATTTATAAGTGATAAATACTAAATAAGATATTTAGTACAAGCTTTGATCTTAAAAAAAGTTTTATATAAATTATTTAATATATATAATATTTTTTTATACTAAGTATTCAATAAAATAGTTTTGTATAGCAATACAAATTCAGATTGATATATATATTAATTTTGGTTTGAAAGTTTTTTTTTATAAAGTATACATACTATTATGATCTTTACAAGTTTAATTCTAATTTATATTTTTTTATTTGGAAAAATAAATTTGTCACACCTGCGACATGTCGCACCCCTGCTTCAACCAATCAAATTGCATGATTTTATAGCCAAAAAATTTTATTTTTTAAAAATTTAAAATTTTACTTAATAAAGTATAAAATATATATATAATAGCATGTTATATAATGTAAAATTTTATTCCGAACAACTTTTTCTAAGTCATAAAGATAGGTTGTCTTAGTAAAAAAAGGTTTTATAAAAAAATCAAAAATTCCCATAGTTAGCACATTAAACCTTTTTTTTTTACTAAACCAATCTACTTTTTAACTTAGAAAGAAGTTATTTAGCATAAAATTTTACATGAATACTTGAATGTAAATATAGATTATATTAGTAAAAAAAAGTTTTATATGTGCTAACGATTGAAATTTTTGATTTTTCTTATAAAACGGTTTTTTACTAAGACAATCTATCTTTATGGCTTAGAAAAAGTTGTTTAGAATAAAATTTTACATTATAAGCTTTGATATCGCTTATTTATTTTTATATTTTACTAGCTGCTAGTAAAATTTTTAATTTTTAAAACTTAAAATTTTTTGTCTACAAAATTGTGTGATTTGATTGGTTGGAATCAGGGGTGCACCATGTCGCAGATACGACAAATTTCTATTTCCTTTTTATTTAACTATAAGTTATATTGTATTATATACTATTTAATTTTAAATATATATTATATATTAATTTAGCTTTAGAATTTATTAATTAGATAGTGATTTGGTTTAAATACTATATATATATATATATAAATAAATATTGGTGATATTTTATAATTAAGGTTTAGTGATTAATTTTTTTAGTTAATTTGATAAGCTAATAGTCATATTTTGATTGATGTAATTATTGACTCAGGATAGCCAATCATTTAGTATACATATCTTCTTCTCATGCTAACTTATCAATATTGTGACCATATTTTGATTCCTTTAATAATATATACTAAAAATAATTTAATTGACAATTCACGATAGAAGAAGAATCTTAACTAGAGGAGATTTTTATAATAAAACATAATAAATTATGTTAATACAGGAATCATGATTCCTATCCCTTACTTTGTAGAGGTTCGCAGGCAAATTTGCCTGTATAGTTACTATAAATATACCTCTGATCTAGTTTTTTAATCATTTAAGATATTTAAATAAAATTTGGTATTATAATATTTAAGAACAAGGATTATATTTTTGAATTATTTAAACTTATATTATAAGACAAAAAGTTTATGTTGCTTATAAGCTGAAAATATTAAATTTTAAAGAAATTTTTTAACCAAAAAAATATTTTACAATATCTTGGCGAATTCTTTAAATATTGGTTTTAAAAATATAGTTTCT